>JABXWE010017575.1:0-22085 GCA_014611495.1 Limonius californicus
TTTGTGGTAAAATATCAAGTCGTTCAAAAATTAGTTGGGGGGGGGGGTTACTTTATAGACACAGGGTATATTTACTAGATTACAACCATTAAAAGCGAATCTTGATGTCATTTCAACACGAAATGCTAATAATGTCATGTACTTTTCCTTAGTATAGATACGTATTACATTTAAATCAAATTTTCCTAAGCTACATCAAACCTCCTTATGTGATAAATGCAGACTCATGTAGCAGAATTACACTAATAGTTTGTTAATTCAATGCAAAATACCACAATGAGCACAAATGGCGGCCATGTTGTTCTATGTAATACAGATATTGGTTAATTTATTGTTCGATAAAACAATACATTAGCAGGTGAAATTTATGTACGTGTGTGTAATTATCTTTGCTAATTATTGTTGGCAACTTTAAATGTTTTTTTTTTTATATTCCGGCCAAACCGGAAGGTTACAAGATAATGAAAACTAGACTATAGAAATTATATCTAACGATCAAGTTTAAAAATAATAGGTTTAAAACCAAAAAGGTACCTACTGTTCCCTTATTTCATGGTCACCCAGTATTGAAATGCTCGGAAAACCACACCAGATCTCGACCATTAATAAAAGCATTTTGTTCATGATTAAGTTATATCTGATTAATAATTTACGTTAAAATTAAAATTTTTCATAAAACCAAACAAGCAAACATTTCAAAATTAAATAAATCAATGGTAAAGTAGTCGCAATGTAAGAAGACCAGAGTAGGATTAAAATGAAAACCGTACGTTGCAAACTGCATCTTTTTTTAGCTAAGCTGACTTTACTGTGTAAATACCCTCAACGACTTAGCAGGTATGGTTTTCGTTTTAATCCCACTCTGGTCTTCTCGCATTGCGACTACTATAGCTACCCATATTAACATTTAACAATAATTATTGTTTATATAAA
This sequence comes from Limonius californicus, assembly GCA_014611495.1. NCBI lineage: Eukaryota > Metazoa > Arthropoda > Insecta > Coleoptera > Elateridae > Limonius > Limonius californicus. The sequence goes on from JABXWE010017575.1 coordinate 934, forward strand.
AATTATTTACGTTTAACAATCACTGGATATGAATTCCAACTTGTAACTACAGACCGGGAATTATCAATTTCAGTCCATAGTCGTTAATTTGCCTTAAACTACCGAGGATTGTTAAACATGATAATCCATGATAATCAATTATTATTATACCGAACAATAAATATAATTTTTAGTCGTCACAGTTCAGATATGAGCAGCCAGTATTATTCAAATTAATTTTTGTGTTTTTCTTGTTTTCATGGAATATGCTAGATATTTAAATTGGTAAATCACCGCATTGGGTGCAGTTTTCTATACAGTATCTATATATTATTATTTTGTTTTAAAATAATTAGTCAACATTTACAACAATTTAATTTTGCATGGTACAATTCCTATGTATCAGTCACAGTAAGGCCTTAATAAAACATTTCTGTACAATACAAAAACTTTGTTAATTTCCTTTCTAGAAGTACATACAAAGTCTTCCAATGGAATAATGTATTAAAAATTCTAGCAATGTTTCTACTTACATTGCCAAACTGCCCAAAGTAGTTCTTTATATCATCATCAGCTAATTCATTGGTTAGACCTCCTACAAATATTTTTCCATGTCTTGCTTTTGCCTTCTTTGGATCTACCTTCTTGTTATTGATCACATGATCTCCTGCAGCAACCACCTTATCGATCGCTTCTGCTGTATTGAAAACAATAAATGCAAACCCCCTCGACCTTCCTGTATTTGGATCCGTTTTAACATTAATGCTTTCGATATCTCCATATGTACCAAAATGGTCTCTTAGCTCCTCTGAAAGAATAAAGAAACCACGGTCAGATTGTCAATATAATTAATAGTTATTTATTCCTGCAATTTTTTATTTAAAGCCTATTTTTCTCTGTTGCTACGTTTTCACGAAAAAAAAAAAAGGTTTAAACATAAATTTTGCATACAGCCTCTTTTTTAATTAAGGGCATGTTTATTTACTCAGATATTATAACAGAAAAACGTGTATTAGTTAATGCCACACAGTTTCAGGCAACCATTATTTGGGATCATTAACAAGATGGCCGACTTCCAGTTTAGAGAGAAAGGAATCATTATTTTTTTAATACATCTGCCTGTTGTTTCTTATGCTACTTCAATTGCATGTCATTTTGTATTTAACAAAAAAAAAAAAAGAAACTGCCTTTCAAGCCAAAAACAGCAATCTTAATTTGGATACCCAAATTCATCAGTGCCTAAAACTCACTTTTTCTGTGGATAATAACTAAGAAAATCAACATATAGTGAATTAAAACACTTCAAGATTCCAGATTAAACCAATTTGTTGTCTTAATAAAATAGTGGTCGATCTATGCAGCCACCCCGTTTACCAATATAAATATGTATGTAGTAAATATTGTTTTCCCTGTCTATAAGAAAGTATTCAAGTTCTCATAGAAATAGTATAAATTATCTGTTAAATTTGACACTTTTAAAGTTTCGATCTATTGAAAAAAAATTGCGCAAATTTAGTTGAGCTACTCCCTGTAATCTTGAAATTATTAAGGCAATTGTATTTCAAAAATAAAAAAACATCACAACAAACATTTTATCAGTTTGTGTAATTTCATTATCAATTCCTAACAACACAGACTTTAAAAAACAGAATCAAATATTTGCTTATCAGCATAAGGCATGGATGCGTCACAGCTAAACCAGATTGCATAGCATATATTCTTAACTTGGAGTATTAGCATAAAATAGACATGTTTACAAGAAAAAGTTACACTTCAAAATTCAGCCTGTAATAGTCATTATAGTGTTGGAAATGACCAATTTATTTTTTAGGAAATTTTTAGCAATTTAAATATATGAAACAAAAAATACGCTTCTTTGTTCATTGCATATAGTACATAAATGTTTCTGCTATAAAGCTGCCAGCTCAAACTGAATATAAAAATGAATGGGAACATGATGGATTTGAATATTGTATGCCATAATTGTTCAAAAATGTAATTTGCTTAATTATTCAGTTAATATGCAAACACAAATTATTAATTTTTACTACTTAATTAATATCAATTTGTTACACGTTTATTGTTTAACCCCTTCGTCGCCGAATTTTGTAAATACTACTTTGCAGGCCCAGATTCCACATTTTCAATTTACTATGTTTAGTTGTGTTAAAACTATGCCTCCTAGGTTTTGCTTAGGTGATCAGTAATCTCTTAAAGGTAACCAAAAAGCTTTTTTATTTAAAAATCAATACAAAATGGCGACGGGAGCCATATTGGATTTTGGCGATTCTAGTTTTCTTTTGCAATTAAGTCATGGTCCTTTTACTAATCTGGATATTTTGAGAATTAATTTTAAAGAAAACAGTAATTTAAAAACAATGACCTAACGGATTAAATACTAAAACTGTTAACAAAGAGTGAAGACTATTATGGAAAACTACACATGTCCCAACTTGTTTATATCAATATATTTATTGTTATTGGTGAAAACTAAGAAAAATCTGATGTTATTTACATTTGGAATACCAGTTTTGTTTCCTGTTACAGCATAAAGGCCTTATACAGGCAATAATAAAACAAACGTGTTGGCAAAAGAAGGCCTAGTACTGTTGGTGGTAAGGGGTTTAGCGCAGTTGGTACAAAGAAACTTCTTTTAACTGAATTCGTAATGACCGTAAATTTTTACACAGGGCAAGTTCCGAATGTATATGGTATAACAAAGGAGGATACTTACTTTCAGTAGTTTCCCAACTTAATCCGCCAACAAATAGTTTTCTGCGAACAAAAAAAAGGAATTGCTATTAGTTACCAGCAAACAAAAGACGCCACCTATAATTATATAAGTAATGCTTTGTTTCAACAAATGACAGCAAGTTACAGTTAATTAATTTATCAACTGATGAACAAAACTGAGCAGCTACTAACTGAACTGATCCTAGTTCAAATGGAACTGCAATAGCACAAAATGAATCTGTAAGTTTAAAATGATAAACAAGTTGAATTTAAATACTGTAAATCTAAAATGAATCTCAAGAACTTTAAATGCACATCAAATAGTCAAGTTACAAGTTTAGAAAGTAACGATTGTTACTAAGTGACTGGTTGAAGAGGTGCCCAAGGATAAATACCATGGGTAATCCGAGTCGTCCAACTCCTTCGGCTGTCTTCCCTTACGTCAATGGCTGATACCTGAAGATAAGGAAGCCTGGTTAATCTATAAGCATCGCTTGCTAATTCTGTCAGCCTAAATCATCCGAGAATAGAAGTACCTCAAAAATATTACTGTCAATTGTATTAAGCAACAGATTTGTCCTTTACATTTAGTTTTTAAAGATACCTGTACTCGAAAAAATACAGAAAAGCTGAAAATAAGAAACTTCTGATAAAGGTACTTGTTGGAAGATACCTTAATTTAAACTGTTACTAGAATTTATAAAAATTACAGAGATTAAACGTACTATAACATAAACCACTTCGGGTTGAACCATGCACGACTACATCTACAAAAGCGTGAGACGCCATCACCGCTTCCCGAACATTCATCAAAGCGTAGATGTTCGGCGTTGGTGACAAGATCCAAAAATTTACAAAAATAAAACAAACGTATAATACCAAAACACTTTCTACACAAAATCAACAGATTTTCTTAAAAATAGTTGTGCTCTCATATCCGATGAACCTAGATTTACTCGATCCGGCCAATCGCAACTACAAAAATTGAGCACGCTATTTAAATATTGTACTTACTAAAATATCTTACCGCGCGGAACACAACTGAATCTGATTTTACCTTGTTGTGCGCTTTATTTTAGTTAACAAAAGCTGGTCCTTTACGAAAAATACGTATTTAGCTTACCTGTCGTCGTCACGACCCGGTGCGTCGGCACTACCGCTGTCGGCCGGGAGACCATCACCGCCTCCGTTTTGCCCATTTACTTGATCGCTTTGCTGGAAGTTTTGATCAGCTTGCACGTCTTGTGAAAAATCTTCGCCGTTCTCCATCGGGCAGTCTTGATTGTTTGCCATGCTTTCGCTTTGGACAAAATTTGTACCAACTGCAAACCGTCAACTACCAATGCAAAACCAACACAAACAGAGAAGAAGGAAAGTAAACCATTAACTACTAGGTCCCGGGGAATTATGGGTAACGCACAGCCAATGATATTGTTGGAATGAAGCGGAAGTGACCGCAATCCTACGTAGTTGCTGAGTGTTGGTGGGAGGAGAAAATCGTTAGAAATGTTGTCAAACGGAAATACAACCGACTGTGCGTTTGATAAATCAGTAAAAGTCAAGTGTATAGATGTTTACTACCGGCAACGAATCTGCCACATCCGGGCAAGATACTTTTTAAAACAACGACGTTACAATGTCATGCATTGGAAAAGGTTATTGACTTTTTTTCTTAAATTCAAATTTACATTTTAAATAAGATGAAATCCACATTTCTTATTTTGTAAATAAATGCCGAAGAAAATGATTCAAATTTGCGACTTTAAATCTTTCCAATGTAGCGCCACTTGTGCGGCGTCATAGTACTACACCCTGGCGCCCAAAATGCTGTTATGTTATTAGAAGAAGTACGGTTGATACTATTTCTGTTAAAACATAATCTATAATTATCTCGTGCTCTCATGATTGAATGCACATGATCCTCAGGTTTATTATTCTTATATGCGGTTGTGTTTGTATGACTTTTGATCCATAATTTTTGTTTATAAGCGTCACTGCAGGTGGCGCTGTTGTAAAAGGCGGTATTAATTTGAATTAAAAAGTAGTTGTGGAATTTTATTAACTTTATTATAAACGCTTCCAATTTAAATGAAACTAAACCAATTGCAAGTGTACTGAGCTATCTTTAATTCCTTTTTATCAGATTTGAAAATGATAAAGCGGGTCATAAAATTCAATTTTCGGAAACATAAATTAGTAATTTTGGAGTTTAGATTTATATAAGGATACATATATATATAGAGCGAATAAAAAGTACGAAACATCGATGTTATAGCCTTAAATAATAACTTTACGAAAAAAGTTCTAACAAAAGTTACCTATCAAGTTATTTGCCATACATATATGGCGTTTTTTATTTTTTTTTTTCGATTGCCATAAGTTTTAGCTATTAAGTCATCGACATTTTTTTTAAATGGTAACCTGAACTTTTTATGGCATGACCAGATAGTGCTTTTTATTTTCTATACAGCAATGTAAAGATATCATACATTTGCATAAAAAACTTTCAAGAACAATCTCGATAAACATTTATTTTTGTCACTGGCAACATTTTTCATCAGGTACGCTTATTGCAAGATAAACATAAGACAATGATTGTGTATTTTATTATGGTGATTTTCCTTCTTCTAGAGGAAATGTTTTCAAGTGCATAAAGGAGGGTACTCTAATTGAAACTGAACGTAACCAATAAAATTAAAGATTAGCACTTGCAGTACCACAACGGAGATCAAGTTAACTATGTATACATTATGTTCATAGAAAGAGTCTACACTATCTAAATTTGAAATTTAAATTATTACGAATTCGATTAAACTAGCAAAACTGTTGATACATAATTTTTCTTTCTATAATACTCCACTGGTTACCAGTTTCAGGGCCACTGCAATAAATGGAAAAATAATATGTTAATGTTGGATATTTGTAATTTATTAGTGTATGTGTCTTGATATTTTTTGTAGAGATAAATCAGACGAAGACCACGACATCAAAAATACAGAGTGTTTCGTTAAAAAATGAGTTAACATTCGATTTATCTCAGCAGTGATACATTTTTTTTTTATTTTTTGACTTCCTGTATCATTGGAATTGGCTATGAAAATAGTACAATTGTCTACTAATTTTAGCTCATTTGTATCTATGAATTCAAATAAAAAAGTTAGCGACTGTAAAATTTTACCATGAATGCAATTACAAAATGTATTTACAACAATTGCTTTTAGAATACTCCCATAACGGAGACAAGGCGTTGTAAACAACATACACAAAATTAGAAAATCTCTTTGAAATTATATTTTTAAGTGCAGAAGGTGCTGCTCTGTTGGAATGCACTGCATATCATTCTAATTTTGTGCAGGCCGTTAAAAGCTCCACCAGGACGGTGATGGGAGTAAACTAACAATAGCTGTTCTAAGTGCAATTTGCTTTACAGGCTGCAAACAAGTGTACATGCATTTATAAAACTGCTTAATTGCCTATTCTCATAGTCTAAATAATAAATTATTTAGACTATGGTATTCCCCCAGTTCAAAAGAGTATCCGAAACAATCTGTACACGGAATGGGTATAAATTCTGCATTCTTATTTCTGTAAAACTAAATGAATGTGGTATATTCTACATTTTGTAAAATAATTTATTTATGTAATACCCTTTAATCATACAACCTGATTATGGCTGCTTAGGCTAAAGATTAATGCTGTGGTTTACTTCGGAGGTTCAAATCCCCGTAATTTCATTTTTATATGAAAGCTTTTATAAATTCAACTGCTTTATTATATTTTGAATACGCTCAATACAAAGTAACAGACATTTGTGAAATGATTCAGATGTTATTATTACATTTAAATAAAGCAATTTTGTTAACAACTTACATTTTTTCCTATGGAACGTATAATAGCGCAGTTAGATATATCAAAATAAAAAAACTATTACACAGTTGCAGCAGTTTAATATTATAATTATGTAACATAAATTATTTCACTAAATTTAATATTTACCACTTATGCTATTTTTAAAAATAAACATGCAGCTAATGCAATCTCTGGAAAACTGAACACAAAATTAAATAATTTCACAAATGCATGTAACCTCAGAATTATTTTCATTTGATGCACTCCCGTATTTAATGTTTTGTAATTTTACGTTCTAACATAAATCATTGCAATCTACATCAGTTATATATTCAGACATGAAAATTGCTATTATCGGAATTTTCCATATTTTGGCTAATTGAGCAGTATTTTTGTAGTTGACTAACGGAGATAAATGTCATTTAATTCTAGTGTACCTATGTCAATACAATTTATCAAGAAATATGATCATAAACCTATACATTATATTTAATGGGTAGTTAGCTTGAAGCGCTGCTAGTCTATTTCTATATTTTCATTGTATCTGTGATAAAATGAATCATTTTACAAACAGGATTCCATTAAAAAAGTGTCTCTATTTTTAAAACATTCGCTGCAATGGTTTATGTAAGATAAAATAAATAAAGCAGCTCTTGCATTCAGAGTTTTCAACGATATACCCACATTTTTTATTTTATGAGCCATAAATACATACTAGCTGTTAAGCAGGAAATAGTTTTCCTAAATTTTCTTCTATTTAGATTTCTATATTTTAGTAAACTAGGCGTCGATGGTACGAAATTATTTATTCTAGTTCATAAGTGGATAGGTATGTATTTTACAAGATCCATAAGGCCAGTATGAACCGACGCAGAAATTTATGTTATCATAAAATTTTTCGTGATTGTGTGAACAACAGTAAACAATTATTATGAAACCTTGATTCTATAATATCCACAGTCACGTCACTATTTGACATGTGTTCATGTAAAATAAATAAATAAAACCGCTACGAATTTACGCATCAACCTAATATTATGAACCCTTGATAGAATTCTACATTATCGACAGTCACCTGATTGTTTCGACAGTTTTCTCACAGATGTCAACGTAATTTGCAGTTATTTGTACATCAGAAATGTGTACATAATTGTACAAAATTCTGTCTGTGAGCATGCACAAATAGGTGCAAATTACATCTGTGAGAAAACTTCCGTTCCATGTAAAACGTGCTTTGCAGAATTTGTTTCAAAATTTTATGAATAAATTTAAACGTACGAGACGTTGATATTAGTCGGGTCATATTTATATAGTTGCCTAAAATAAATTATTACTAATACATAGAAAATTAAATTATAATTAACGAATTGTAAAATAGGTTGCACCAAAAGATATAAGTAGGATCACTGTCTTACGTGAATAACCCTGTATATAATTGAGGTGTTAAAAAAATCTTCTCATTTGACCGAATTGCTATCTCCATATTTACAAAATCCCCATGTATGCCACATTATTTTGGACACGCTGTATAGATTTCCCAAAAAATATTTCAAAAATCACGTACGATTCGGACTAGTTGGCAGATAAGTCACAATCTTTGTGATCGCTTATTTGTTGATTGTCTGTACACATACAATATCCGTTATTGAAATTACGTTTTTATATTAATATTAAAAATAATTGTAAAATACTATAAACTGATGTTTTCAGCAAACCAACGCATTTTGTTTTCCATGATGAAACTCTTATTGACATTTTCTTGAGCATACTGTATTTGGTGTCCTGGCTATAATAAGACAGCAATTGAAATTGCAGTGGTATTATACAATGTATTTCCTTTGTTAAAGGTGCAGCTATCAAATACAGATGTTTTGCAAATGTTTTTCAAATAGGAGGCATTTTAAATTGAGCGGAAAATTTCCTCAACGGAAACAATAGTTCTGAAAGAGGGAGATAGAGATGGACCAACTTTCAGAACCTGTTTACAAAGCTTTGTTGCTGAAATGACGAATCGACTTCACTGTGTGACGTCATTGATTCTCAAATGGTTGGCCTTGAAAGCAGCCGCATTTGCAACTAACTTGAATTGAACGCGAAAACTAGTAGAACAAAATCGATATCTTCATACTTTAGTATTCACTCTGTATATGTAAATCACATATTGTTAAGTTAGCAGATAGACATTAATGCGAATTTATACATAAACTGGCATTCATTGAAAAATAAATGTAAATACCTAATAGGTAATCCAATTTTAAGTAAAACGTAAATACAAATTTTTTCGTCTGAAAAACATTACCTTCTACGTTTATTAATTTACAAAACATAGACATAATATCATGTTTTATCAAACAAACGATGTATTGGCATTTAAAAAAGTATAAATTTTAAGTAGCCACTAATATTTGTTGAGTGCGTTATAGAAGGTCTACCTGTATATCATAAAACCAGTTTTTCACTGTCATTGACTGCAGACCTACGACAGTCCATGACGGCGTCTAAAATTTTTCTAAACAGAACCAAAAATATTAACCTTAGAAAAACAGAAATTCAAACTTTTGCATTTTGGAGATTTGTGAAACCCCAGAAGAACGCCTTATGGGCTGATGCGCTAAATGCGCTACTGTAGACAACGTATAATATAAGTGTAGTAATGTTACTTCGACCTTCTCATAATCTAAATATTTTTTATAAAAAATTAAGCTCATGTTTTCCCTCTCTCTTCTGATGCTATCGTTTGTATCACCTCGTGACGCGATAATTACGAATGAAAATATAATTATATATAATATATATAATTATCTATCTGTGAAGCCTGTACAAGGATTAGAAAGTTACTGAATAGCAGCCACTGAAGGAATTGTTAATTGTTATGGTAACTATAGGCGACCTAAACCATTTGCAAAAAAACATTTTTAACACTGTAAGTCACAGAATTTCAAGAACCTGTTAAACTGAGATAATACTTCTACTTATTCATTCCAAGTAGGTAGTCGTTATGTTGGTTTAGGAATAAACAGGGTTTATTTGTTTAGGGTTCATTTTGTAGATAACCAACCACTTGCCTCTATGTACTTCGGTATGTTTTGTGATTATCTTTTTTAATTACAATAAAATCGAGATAAAAATGTAATTCCCATAAAAACGATCGGCCATCTGCAGTGCTGATTATAGATTACACGCAGGAGCAAAGCAATGACGTGACCTAAAGAGCAGGCGATTAGAAATGTGATGTATTGATTGTAGTATTATATTCTCATAGCTTTCATCAAACTACTTAATTAGAATGTTTACTGAATTAAGAAAACCCGCCACCCCAAAGTACCTAATATTCTAATGGCGCTTTTGGTTGTTAGCGATTTAGAATGAGTAAATTAGGTGGTTAGTTAAGTGTCCTGCAGAGAAAGTCTGCAGATGACTCAACCACTTTGCATTTGAAGAGTTCGTTTATCTGCACATAATGAGAAAATTGTAATATTGTTGGTATTTTCTAAAACCAACCAAATCACGTTTGTGCAGTCCATTACAGAACTTCAATTTTAATGCTTTTAACTTCTACACGGTTTACCTGGCATCAGTTAGGGGCTGCAACAGAAAAAGGATTTACGTATGAACTGCCAGAGGATGACGGCTTAACAGATTTACTAAGTTGGTTTCAAAGGGTAATCATCTTACCAGTTAATGTACAACTAATTCTATAACATTTACTTTCAAAACATTTTGAAAGTTTAATATGAAAATAGCCGTTCGAATTTTTCAATAACTAACGACCACTATTTAAATTTTAAATTGTTGTAAGCCTTGCTAGTTTGTATTTTACATATTCAACCAAACATATAAAAGTTAGGATTGAAATAATACTTTTGAGTTTACCAAGAATTCGCCAACTGAGGACCGTTCATATATAAATAAGAAAATGTAGTGTCTAATAGAGGAGAATACTTTTATAAGCCATCAAAGTTAAAGACATAACTTGGTATAGCTGGATATTTTAATCAAAGCTGTGGAAGATAAGACACAAGAAAGGACTTCAATCGTCTGTGCGGCATTTCCAAGATATGCCCGCCTGGGTAGGTACCTTTTTCAAAAAAGGTTGACCGTCTTCTAGAAATACCGTTTTAAATACGTTGCATAATAAATCTTTGTAGACAATTTGTGTACGTTCTTTGAGTTTACCAAGAATTCGCCAACTGAGGACCGTTCATATATAAATAAGAAAATGTAGTGTCTAATAGAGGAGAATACTTTTATAAGCCATGAAAGTTAAAGACATAACTTGGTATAGCTGGATATTTTAATCAAAGCTGTGGAAGATAAGACACAAGAAAGGACTTCAATCGTCTGTGCGGCATTTCCAAGATATGCCCGCCTGGGTAGGTACCTTTTTCAAAAAAGGTTGACCGTCTTCTAGAAATACCGTTTTAAATACGTTGCATAATAAATCTTTGTAGACAATTTGTGTACGTTCTTCATCGGCAATATAGATTTTTAGTTCGACAGATTCTGGAATCCTCTGTATGCTTCTTGAACGAAATATTATCTCAAAGCCAAAATTGCGGTTGTAGACAATCTTGCATCCCTGCCCACTCCTAGAATTTATCTGCATTCGTTCTTCATATTATATTAAAACTAAACAAATTAAAATCGAGCAAACTGTGAGAAAACTTATCACATTGAAGACAAAAAGCCCTTTACTTCTCACAAAAATATTTTGTACTCTAAATGTACATTTCGACTGCTTAGCAGTCGAAATGTACATTTAGAGTACAAAATATTTTTGTGAGAAGTAAAGGGCTTTTTGTTTTCAATGTAAGTTCATATTATAGATGATTTGTTAAACGCTTACATAAAAAACCGATACCTCATAATTTATAATATACATTCGGTTTGGTTGCTTTGATGGCAATAAGAATTTTATTTCTCCTTTGTCTTCCACATTTCAAAAATACCAGTTAAATTTTTATGACGTTTTATATAAATAAAGTTGTACCTGTATGCAGTAATGTAACATACAAAAAAAAAAAAACATTTGCGAAGTATTAATTTAAAAACATTATTTTTCCTTAGAATATCTAAATTATTTCTAAAATAAAAGTTACATCATAATGGTAGTGTAAGACAACTGACAAATACACGTACGAAAAAATCTTGTAATGTTTAATGGGCAATTAGCCGAAAATAGCATTTTAAAATGTAATTAGTACTTAATGTTAAATTAATGGACTATGGAACTAAATCTTCTTAATCTTGTCAAACTGAAAGGTGCTTGCTACTTTATTAGTATGCTTGAGAAAGAAAGGTATTTTTTTTTAACTTGGAACGTGTCAACATTCGAGAAAATTCAATATTTCGCCTAATTTTACGAAGGGTTTCATCTTGAATGAAAGTAGGTGAGAACAGTAACTGAACTTGCCAATTTTTTCATTCCATACAAAGAAAATGCGTAGTAATTCAACAATTAAATAATAGGAGTACTAAATATGAAACTCATTTGCGCCGGTTTGTTGGAAGAGAACTCATCCCACGATGGTTACCCACTTGATACTATTTACAAAAATGTCATCAAACTCTGTAGATATTGCTCCCGTTACGGTTAATCAACAATAATGATTTCTATACAGTATTGGTCAACATTCTTTTACAGCCAAATAAGTACACGAAGAAACGGAAAAAAAAATTCCTCAAACTCAGAAAATGTTAAAATCATGAATATCTTTCGGAACAAGTTTCAAAATTCGCCCACCCACCCTCTCCAGAAGCTAATAAAATATTTTAAAATAAATGAAAAATTTTACACCAGTTTCTGGAACATTTTAATGATTTTTTTAAATATTTTAACTTAAAATATATTACATACAAAACATAAGCTATTTATTGGAAGTTGTCTTCACTACGGCCATTATTGGTTACATGTACGTCTTGGGGTAATTGTCTTTTTAATTTCTTAGAAATTTAACGTTTTCCTAGCGAGTATGTCTTTGCACTATCACAGTTAAGAATGTTATGATAAATATTATTGCTTCGATTATGAATACGTTCAATTATAAGTGGAATCTCTAAATTACGGCGAATTTGATAATTTCGTACGTACCAGGGAGCGTTTATTGAGATTCTGAGTAGGTACTTTGTTAAGTCTGATTTTTTATAATTTGGGTTTTTGATGCTGCACCCCAAACTGTACACCCATAAGTTGTAATAGGTCGAAGTACTGATTTATAAATTAGTAGCGCACATTCTGTTTTAAAGTTAAAGTTTGATATTTATATGGTGTCCTCACGTTAATCTTCGGTCCAAATAAATGCCTAGGTATTTTATAGCACTATTGGGAGGATTCCATTCCATCGGTTTATCATTAATTATTATATTAGATAGATTTAGAAGGCGAAGATTTTAGTATCACACTAATTTTCATTCATTTCCAAATTCCATTAGTAAACCAGTACATTAGCAGGTTGACTGAGCTCTATAGTTGATGCGAGGCAGAAGCTATATCTTCATGTTGAACCATTAATGCCGTATCATGTGCAAACATGGCTACTATGGTGCTCGGAGGTTGGGGGATGTCATGTATATAGAGAATGAACAAAATGGGTTCTAAGACAGATCCCTACGGCACGCCCGCTTTGATCTTCGTGAGGAAGGAAATACTTGAGTTAATACAGACAGAAAAGGTTCTATTTGTAAGAAAGGATGTTATTACTTTTACAAGATATGACTCGATTTGAATATGGGTTAATTAGATTAGTCAGGCTATCCAGACATTGTCGAAAGTCTGTTTGATATCCATAAAACCTGCAACGGTGTGTTTCATTTCTCAAATCCTTCTTTAGTTGAAAATTTTGGATAAAGCCAAATTGGAAGATTGGTAGAATCTCCTGCAAACGTAGTTCTTCAAATATGCGGGTTTGTATGATTTTTTCTGGAATCTTGGACAAGCTTGGCAATAAACTGATTGGGCCTGCAGCTGTTTAATTCATGCTTATATTTGCCGTGTGTATGGAATAGCAACACAAGTGCATGCTTCCATTTCGATGGCAAATGACATAGCCATAAGCATGCATTATAAATAGTTGCTAAGTATACATGCACTTAGGTTGCTAAATATCCACGAGTTTTCTTGATTTTTAGCTTTAAAGAAATTTCTTCGATTTCGGTAGGTGAAGTCGTATTAAAATTAGAGATTGGGGGAAATATAATTTCTATTTCTCTATGATATTTCTGATCACAACATTATTGTTGTTATTGGTTATAAACTTCTTCAAGGCAAATGTTACGCTCTTATCATTGTCAGAAATGATGTTTGTTATTTCGTATTATTACCGGTATAACTTCAGGTTTTCTTAATATTTTTTTTGTAGCTTGCCAGGGTATGATCTTTGGGTGCCCGCTCTGCTACATATTTCCTGTAGTTTTTAATTCTCAAAGCATCTAATTCCCATTTGATGCGGTGTTAATTGATTAATCAGTGCTCTTAAGAGATGGTCAAGTGTTCTTTGCCATAGCCTTTGTAGCCTGTTCTTTTAATTAAATTTAGTTTTATTGATAGCATTGGTGAAATTATTAATGACTTTATTAATATTATGTGGGGTTGTAATCTGGCTAGGGTTTGAGAGGCATCAGTCCAAAGTGGTTGGAAACTGGTCCCAGTTACTTTTACCATTAATTGGTCTCGGCATAGAGCAATAAATTGCTCTATGGTCTCGGTCTTACACTTGCTACAAGAGGCGCTGTGAAGAATGTTATGACGACAGGAAAGTAATCAGAGTCAAGATCGTACTGTACAGTTTGGATGACGGCTGCATTTTTTTGTACCAATATGACTAGTATATCAGGCTAAAGTTATAGGACTACAAAATACGAACATTGTTAAGTTGAATTATTAAAGTTACAAGTCAGAGAGCATGTTGAACGTGGCATTTGCCTCATGTAAAAAACCCAAAAAAAATAGCAAAATTAATACTATACTCATGTCCGTAGTTATAATTATATTGGGCATACATTTAAAAACTAAATGAACTTAAAAGTTAATATAAAAAATCGCTAGTTAATATTATTTACAAAGAAATCATTTTTTTATCAAGAGGACATTTTATGTCAAAATACCTAGTCTTGGCTAAAGAAGGTACTCAGCAGCTTTTATGATTTGTTTCAGATAAACGCTTATATTCGTTCCAAATACCTATACAAAGTCAGAGAAATATGCTACTCTTCCATATTTAACTGCTATTCCAGTTCTTCTCTTCCAAGGAAAGTTACAATTATTGTTAAAGATTTACTTAGCAAAAGTATTTTCTATTTTTGTAGTAACATTTTGTACGTTTCATTATTTGTAAAATACATTTTAAGTTTGTATATTAATTATAGGCGATTCAAGCTAAGCAATACGCCCTCTGGCGGAATTATGATCAACTCCTGAAACACAGACGCTAGCGACAATTCCAATATAATCATTTGGTTTTAATAAATTATTGTAAGCTACATTCGTGTATTATAAAATATATTTAAGCAACTAAAACGTCAATACTTGAAGAATGGAGTTTCCCCTAAAGAAGAAAAGCAGTGACAAAACGTTTTGCGCGTTTAATTGCGATTCTAAAAGCAAAAGGTGCCGTAACCTAGCTTTTCATTATTTCCCAAAAGCAGGAGCTAGAAATGTTGCAGTAGTGAACATATTTGGCCTAACTGAAATAATTGACCTCAGGATCGTTTAACCATTCGGGATAGAATCATTCTGATTTTCATTAACTTGAAAAATAACTCGTCGTATGTTGTTTTAAGCATATTGTTTGGTGGTTTATCTTCACAAACGTGTAAAACCATATTTTATACTATGTTGAATGTCCTGCACGTAGTACTTTGTCCTACAATTTATTTTCCTACGCGTGATGAAATTTTAGCAAATCTACCTACATGTTTCAGTAAGTTTAAAAATGTTAGAGTCGTTATTGATTGTACAGAAATTTTTTTACGATGTTCTAATTGTCTGTGTTGTCGAATTCGCACTTACTCGCATTATAAATAATATAATATAATATAATAATTATAAATCAATTATTGTCACTCATAATTACGGCCAAAATCGAACAAGAACAAAAAATACACACATTAGCTAAATCACTATACTGCGCAACGATTTATTTACAACCTGCTGGCGAGTGAGACTGTGTTTCACCTAAAACAGCTGATTGTGTGCGCGCGGGAAAAGTTAATTTGAATCGCCTATAGTCCTTTAATATTAATGACTTACACTTTTGGACAAAATACAAAAAATATTACAATATTAGAAATTAAAATCTCATTTTTCATTTCATTCAAATTTCAATCTTAATTTTATTTGTCTGTCTGAAAGTATCAGAAATTGTAGCAACAGAAATCCTTAAAAGTCAAAGTGTAGGGGCATGACATCTGGATTCATGGCAGGAAGTGGTAGAACAAAAATTGCCAATGCATTTGCCGAGGCAAGTAGGACTAAGGAAGGGTTCCACACAGGTCAGGAGTATGAACTGTTTCACAACAGAGTACTCATAAGTGTTCCGAAAGATCAGGTTCAGTTCTTTGTTTTTTTTTTTAAGGTCGGCCTATTTCTGTTACTGTGGCTAACCACCGACGCCAGGGAGTGATCCTACCACACCTGGAAATTTAGCCTGTTTGAGGGTTCTTTTGATATGCCCAACAACACTTGGACACGGGCCTACGAGTTTACTTCCTATCCGAGAAGAAGGGGCATTTGAGCGTTTTTGATCGCTCAGGAAAAACCACCGATCTCGGCGTCCGGATTCGAACTCAGGACAGCTGCGTGAAAGGCATACGGCGAATCTGTCCGAGCTACCGGCATCGGTCAGTTCTTTTATACCACTCTAGAATCGATTATGTTAAATTACTTTTTAGTTAGAAAAGCTAGGGATAGATAAAAATAAAATTTAAAAAAACTAATTAAGGCGGTTTTGTTGTATGTGCACCTAACCCACTTTGACTACTGGTACCTTCTTTGCAGACGCTGTATTTTCACATTTAAATTTCGTATCAACCATCGCTGGTAATGAATAACATAATGTTCCACGAACAACTTTAAAGCCTTGCTATGAAAATACAGTTCGTTTTTAAGAAACTGATTTCAATCACTCTGTAATAAGGCTAAATGAGAAATACAGTTTGCTTTACTTTTAGTTTTTTGCATACTGGCTAACAATAAGTGTAGGATCCTAACTCTGAAGAACCTGCATAATATGAAATTTTTTACATGGTAAATACAATAATTAAAAAGTATAGTTTAAAAAATCACTTTATTTTAGAATGTAAATATACACAAACTTTTTTGGAATGTTTATTCTCGATGAACTAATACGTAGAATCCTAAGCAAGCCAGTACAGCATACTGAAACAAAAATTATTACATTAAAATTGACATAATATAAAGGCTATCGCACCAGTGTTGCCAGTCTCATTACTATAAGTCTTTAAAGTATACCTTAAAATACAATTTTTATCATTGCAGTGCTATACTCATGCTCATCAACACAAAACAAAAAATCTTTGGCCGGGGACTTGGATTTGTCTGTTTGGAAGATGTTGGGTCATCACGAGAGGCATTCGGGACTATTGCCAAGAAGGTTAAAATGGTTTCTCAAGATAATTTTGAAATTGATTTATACCGTGATTCATCGTTATACACAACTCAGTTTGTATACATACCTTGAATTTAGGGTATTCATTCATTAATATGGTTACCATTCCAACATAAGGTAAGAATCCGCGTGCTCTACCAACAACATCATTTTTTGTCAGCCACAATTGTCCTGGAGCGTATAAACCTCGATCGTCTACGCTGTTATTGTCTCCTTTCGTTAGAAATTTGACTGTAGCATTTTCTCTAAAATGGTAAAATAAGCTTCTATATTTTATGGACTTAAAACATACCGCTATACTAAATTTGAAAAAGTTGCAGTAACATTACATAATACATCTGTACTGACAGGCATTTCAATATAATAAGGTGGTGTAAAAAAAAATAAATTTCAAATTTAAATGCGAAATTAAATTTTTCCTTAATTGCCAATACACCATTCAGAGAGTAATAAGAACTCAAAAATGTTTCGTAATAAAAAAAAACAACGAATTTCATGGCTGCTTCCTTACATTTGTAAAACACAAATTACCTTATATATTATTTCTAATATTACAAACAACAAGCAGCATTCTTTATAATTTTGTTTTACGAAATATGGTGTTTTCTTCTCTAATGATAATTTTAAATCATACCACATAGATTACCTACTGTTAATGCTATTAATCAGTAATGAACTACACATCCGAAAAATAGCTGTAATTATGATCCAAAAGATATTTTCAGAATAATTTTATTTTATTATCAATCCTCAGACAGTCACACTTATACTGATTTTTGAAAAGATGTTTTTGGTATAAATTCTCACACTGTGGATACAATTTTTATTTACTAATACTGACAATAATTTGTTACCACCATGGGCATATTCTTATCATGTAAGCACTACGTTTGACCAAGCGTGTATCCAAAACATTTCACGGGACTCTGACTACATCTTTAGTAGACATGTGCATTCAACGACATCTTATCACCTGATTCTATTGTCAATTGGAATCAGTAAAATAATTAACCAAAAATAACGGTGAACAAAAACATTCACATTTTGGCTATGGAAATTGTTTACAAATATAATATTACGTTTATAATAGTTTTATATATGCAATTTTAGTATTTGTTTTTCTACAAACATGAAATTAAAATCTAATTCTTCAAAAACATTGCTACAAATATGGTAGTAAGCTACAGATACCTCATTTTATAAACAAAAAATTTAGCTAACTACATTTACTCATCATAGCAACCTGTTTTTGTTTAGTGTCTCATAACACTGGCAGATTTGTGGTGACAAAGAAAGAGGTAACTTCCATTCCGTCTCTTTTAAAGTTATCGAAATAAACAATCAAGTACAAATATAATATAGCGACAAAACAAGTCTTTTTTCTTTATCTGGTTGGATATGATGTTGTTCTATGCAGTCTGTTTGTGAATCCTTCAATTGGTTATGACATAGCTAACAGATATTAAAAAATTTCTTTTTTTTCTTTTAAAAGCGGTTATGCAGGCTACAACATGATGCCAATTATTAGTAGAAACTGTATACTATTTTTTCACATAGGCACATAATAAATAAATGATTTATTAAATGCAGTATAAACCACCTCAGCAATATAAAAATGTAAAACATTAATTTAATAGGTGGTAACAAAGCATTCACTATTGTTTTCAACACATAATGTTTAATACAGTAAACATTTTTGTTTTTTCAAAGGATGATCTTAAATGAAAAAAGATGCAAGGGGCATTACCATCAAGCTGTTTTACTGTATATTCCAACCTACCGCAAAAATTATACGTCTTCATCAAAAAAAGAAAAACTTTTCAACTGGTGTAAGGATGGCACAAAATTTCATTGTGATGTACTTTTAAAAGCAGCATTGGTTTCACACTCCTGATTCAATTATTACTGAATGTCTATAATCAATCACTTTAGAAAAAAATAATACTAAATTAAAAAAAATCTGCATCAAAATTTTAATTTAAGTGTGCTACTTACTATATATTATATTTAGCAACGATTTCTAACATCTAAAAATATACGTATGTACATACAACTCGTCAAATAAGAACTTTCACTTGAGATGTGCAGAACAAGAAGCAAGACAGCATTCGACGCAAAGGAGATGCACTTACTCTCGGTTTCCCACTTCGTTGAAGTACACTCGGGTTAGTAAACGAACGGGCTCGCACCCATTTCCTAACACAAGTAACTCGTACTTTTTCTCAGAGTGTACCCTACCTGTAGTGGTCGGCGTTTAGTAAATGAATGAGCTCCGCTGTAGATAACAGGAATATGCCACTGCCCAACTGAACTCAAGTGAAACTTTTCATATGACGATCTGTACACACATGTAGGTTGTAAAGTAATTAATTTCATTTTATTCTAAATATTTTCTGTAGAACGGAGTGGTTAATTTGTTTTAGAGATTTGGTTAGTTTTTTTGGCATTCTATCCAAACATTTAACCAGGAAACTTTGCAACTAGATAAATAAAGGGGTAGCACATACATATTTTTTTAATGGAAATCCTTTCTTTTCTTTCAGCTGAATACTTTCTAAATCCTATCAGTATTTTAACCTCTGTTTACAAATAGGACCACATTTGTAATAATGTAATAACGTAGTGAAACAAGCTGTAAAATAGACTGTCAAATGTTTCAATATTATTTTTTATTTTTGAAAGGGGGTTTAATAAACACAAAAACCTATTTAAGATAATTGCAATTTCTTTAATAGGTCCACTCCAAAGGAAATATTTACTGTAAAATGAAAAATCAACTACCTTGCAAAGATTATATTAAATATTTATCAGTGTAGTTTATAAGTTCTCAATTTTTGTACATGAAATCCATAAATGTGGAAACTGTATGAATGTAAACAAGGGAAATTGAATCAACTAATTTATTACATCAAAAATGTAAGTTGACAACAGAAACATTTAACTATTAAACTTTCCTGTCAAGTCTTCGCAAAGGTATGGGAAGGAATATGCGTTATTTTGTGACTGGCGCAAGAAATACGAGGTCGAAACGAGTGTTAATGAAAACGTGATGTTGGCTTACTTTTTGAATTTGGTTAGATAAGATTCTTTTTTAAGAATTTTCCTTTTAACTGATAACATTTTACCTTTCAGTCGAAACATTTAATAGTTCATCATTACGGTCTAAGTACTCGATGGTTAAGTCAATGGTGATCGTTAATGAGAATGTCGACATTTCACTTTTTCGTAAGTTGTTAGCTTTTTTAAAAAGCAAAATGTGTTGCAAAAAAGTTGAAAAATTCATGAGAGAGGCACCTACGAAGGAGTATTTACTAGTAAAGGTAATCGCTTTGGTAGGAATTTCTGGAGGGTGTTGAAGAGAAGAAATTTATAATTTAACCGTAGATGATGTAGAGGATACTGGGTCTCAGTTAGTGGTTCATATTAATCAAACAAAAACACATGTAAGATGGGTGTTTACTGTGATTAACAGCGATGAGATGCAATACTTGGATGTCTTCAGAAAATATTACAATTTGCGACCAAAAAACCTTCCTGAAAAAGCACTTTTGGTAGGTTATAGACAAGGTAAATGCATAAGCCAAAGAGTTGGTACGCATACTGTTGGGGGAGCACCTAGAAAAATCGCTGAATTTCTCAATCTTGAACATCCCCAAAAGTATACAGGCCATTGCTTCAGGAGAACTTCGTCAACGTTGTTGGCCAACGCTGAGGCTGATATCAATGTTTTAAAACAGCATGGAGGATGGAAGAGTTCAAAAGTTGCTGAAAAATATGTTGAAGAATCTATTGAAAACAAAAAGAAGATAGCAAGAATGATGCAAGGGGGTGAAACTTTTGTGGAGGTGTTGCAGCAAAATCAATCATCTTCCACCATAGTTAGTAATAAAGATGTGCCTTCTTCTATAAGCGTTTCCGATAACAGCCGTTGTACCATTACTGTTAATATTCACAAAACATGTTAAA
>JABXWE010017576.1:0-33998 GCA_014611495.1 Limonius californicus
TATCGATTTCAAACTATATTAACAAAAATCAAACCTCTAATATCCAAACAAAATACAATGTTCAAAGAAGCATTGTCCGCCAAAGAAAAACTAGCAGTTTGTTTAAGGTAAGAAACTTTTATTCTTCATACTCATATTATCAAGTTAATCTAGTACATTCTAAAATTACTAATATTCATTTGGTGGGTGCGTAGCACTAGATGATCCATGTATCATTAGATAACTGCTGCATCTGAGCTTGTGGTGTGAGTTGGTAATTATTAATTGGTTGCAATATATGTGCTGGAGATGAGATAATGGACTATAGGATCTTCTTGAACTGTCATTTGAGTAAAAGGATTCGGGATTTTCAACACCGGAAGATGGTTTGCTCAATATCTCCATTTCCATTTTAGAAATAACTGTGAAAAAGAAGTGAAAAATTGTCCTTCCCCATCTGATGCAGGATCCACTGCTTCATTAGAAACTTCAATATCCAAGCTGACATCTTCCTCATCGTTACTTCCATTTCGGGTGACTGTGCATATAGTAAGCCTTTCCCTAAAATATGGTAATAAAAACGACATCTCCTCTTGGTACTTCAATTTTGTGCAGGTTGCACTTGCTTGTCCACTTTTTGTTTCTTTTTGCTTTTTCATAACGCATCTAAATGCATCTCGCAATAAAGCCCAAGATTTTTTACAATCTTTTTCTGAAAAAAATAGAGAAAAATGATGGAATAAAATATGCCTACGCCTACAAAAAACGATGGCAACGAATCGCAGAAGAATTTTGGAATTTCCTAAATTGCATTGGGGCTATCGATGGGAAGCATGTGGTGATTGTTGCTCCAGCAAACACTGGATCTTCATATTTTAATTACAAGAAAACGTTTTCAATTGTCTTAATGGCAGTAACTGACGCTAACTATAATTGTGTTTGTGTCGATATCAGTGGATATGGTAAAAATAGTGATGGAGGTATTGGCTCTAATTTAAATATAGGAAAAGCTTTGGAATCTAATACTTTAATTCTACCGGAAGAGAAAAACCTTCCTAATACAGAACTTTTAATGCCACATGTTATTATAGGAGATGAAGCGTTTCTTCTAAAAACATATTTAATGAGACCATATCAAGCAACACACACATGTAGAAAGGAAGCAGATATTCAGTGATAGATTGTCACGTGCCTGAAAAGTAGTTGAAAATGTCTTCGGTATTTTAGCTCAAAAATTTCGTTTATATAATAGTAGAATCCAGTGAAGTCCTGAAAATGTCGATAAAGTTGTATTGACAACGTGCATTTTACACAATTTCATAAAATCTGGTGGTTATTATGTAAGTGAGAGTGATATCAAATGTGCAAGTAGTTTAAGAAATATACTAAGACAAGGAGGTAATAGTCAAATTGCGGCGTTTAATGTAAGAGACAAGTTCGCGATGTTTTTTGATTCTCCTGCAGGAGCATTACAATGTTTATAAAAATATTAATTAAATTATGAACACGTAAACAGATTTTCTATAAAAAACCATTTACCACTTATTTTCAGTTTCTTTTTTTGATTGTTACTATATCTTCTATCATTTAGAATTTAGATTATATAGAAACGTACATTCTCTAACATATTCTATTAATTTTTTAATATCCATGATTATATAACAAACATGTACACCAGTACAGACAAAATATTCTCAACGAGATTATCGCCCCGCTACTGCCCGTGTCTGCTAATGTTGGTCCGGTTATGACACGCATTATATGAAAACACTCATGCCAGCGTATGTAAGAGATTTAGTCGTTCGTGCCACGCTACATGTCTGTAGATATGAATGAACCTTTATACTTGTTTCAAAATATGCTTATACTTATACTAATTATAATATTTTTTATCATAACTATTATAATTCTTTTTATCTCAAGGATTATGTTTCTTTTATGTTAGAAAAGTGACTTAGAATTTGCCACATAAGTACTGTTACAAGCTACCTGAAGAAAAATAGCAGGATTTTGTGAGGAGTTTTGTCTGTGAGCATGCGCAAATAGGTGCAAATTACGTTGACATTGTAAGAAAATTGTCGAAATTATCAGGTGACTGTAGATAATGTAGAATTCTACCAAGTTCGTAGCGCTTTTATTTATTTATTCTACATGAACGCACGCCAAAACAAACAAGCTGAAACAATGAAGGACGCGAGCAAGATAAGAAAAAGTTCGGTTAGCGTCGCCGTCGGTGCGGCGGCATTTACCTTTCTGTCCTGTGATTATTGAAGAACTCTAAAAATTGCTCGTTTGCGCATCGATACGACGCAGATTCTGAAGGAAATTCTATCGATTTTAATGCTTGAATTTTGTACAAAATTGTGCACACAGAATTCTGCATGACCCGATACAAAATTTTGTAAAAACACATTGTATAAAATTCTGTGTCACGTCATACTAGCCTAAAAGTAAACAAAAAGCTAGGGAAAAACATGAAATTCGTAAATCTGCAGAAAAAATAAATAAATAAAAAAAAGATAAAATGGTAATATGACTGCTAAGTTTTTCTTTTACTTATTGGATTACTTGTTAAGAAGCTCATTTTATTTCTTTTAAGTACCGAAACAAGTAAAAATCACTAGGTGCAAGGTCTGGACTGTAAGGTGGATGATCCAGTTGTTCCCATCCAAAAGACCTGATTAGACCTTGTGTTTGTGCAGAAACATGTGGCCTTGCATTGTCATGGAGCAACATCACACTGGAAGACAGTAGGCCATGCCGCTTGTTTTGTATGGCACGCCGAAGTTTTCTCAAGTCACACAATACGCATTAGAATTGATTGTTGTGCCTCTCGGCATAAAATCCACTAACAAAATCCGTTTCCTGTCCCAAAAGACAGTTGCCATGATCTTTCGTGCTGAAATTGTCTGTTTGGCTTTCACTCTGGTTGGCGACGATGTGCGTCGCCATTTCATTGACTGTTGCTTGGGTTCAGGAATCATGTGAGACACCCAAGTCTCATCTCCTGTAACGATGTGGTCCAACAATTCATCTCCTTCCTGATTATATCGAGTCAAAGCGATAACGCACAGCCCAATCTTTTTGTTTTGTGATCGTCAGAAAGCAGTCTTGGAACCCACCGAGAACACAATTTACACACAATAATTCAGTTTCTCCGAAACAATGGTGTACAAAACTGACCTTGAAACCTGTGGAAATTCAATTGATAACTTTGAAATCGTGAATCGTCGGTCCTTTCGAATTTTGTTGTCCACATCACGAACCAAATCTTCAGAAATCAAAGGAGGCCGGCCAGGGCGTGGCTCATGCACATTAACCCGTCCGTCCTTGAACATTCTCACCCACTTTCGAACTTTACTGTCACTCATGGCATTATCACCGTACACTTCATAAATCTGACGGTGAATTTCCGCTGCTGCCAAGTTTCTTGCACTCAAGAATCGAATTACAGATCGTATCTCACAATCGGCGGGCGACTTAATTTTCTTAAACCTTATAAACTTCTACAGATCAGCACACTGACAGACGATACGGCTGCAAATGGCGTCTAAACGCGCGCAAAGCATGCTGGGAGCAGACGCGCAAGCGCACTGCGGCTATCGCGCGTCTTTCTCACTCTCATTCACAAACGGACCTTATTTAATAAATACCCCTCGTATGTAAGTCCTTTATCGTAAAGATTTCATACAGAAAGGCATAATTTACCCCTCTAAAGCCACCTAAACTTATTTCAAAAGCTTAATGAAATAATCGACTCTTGTCATTTAGATTTAACACAAAATGAAGAATAATCGATAGTGATATAAAAACAAATTGTTAACAGTAATAGTTTGTTAACAAATTACTTAAAGAATCCTGTATATAGAAAACAAAATAAAATGGTAAGACTATTCACTTAAGGTTCTCCATTATAAAACTATTTTCTTTAAGGTTTCTCATGTAACATTGGGTAGTTGAATTAGAGTTATTTTTTGATCATTTATTACCATTTTTATGACATTTTTGCAACAGATGTATTGTAAAAAGGCTACCCAAACGTGGTAATCTAAGCAATTTGTTTTCAAATTGTTTCTGGGACGGCGCGTCAGTTGCATAGCTGGCGCAGCTATGCAACTGCCGCGTTGTGTATATTTAAGGAACTAATGTAATGGGGATAAAAATGGCGGGATTGTGTGAGTTTCGTATTAACAGAATAACCAAAAGTAAAAATTACTGTTGCATTTCACAGTGTGTAATAGCATTGATTAAAGAATAGTCTTTAATCAATGGTAATAGTTATTATAATGGCATTGCAATGCACTTTCGTAAAAATAAAAAAATATTGTCAGCTTGGATAGTAGGTACAAGAACTGATAAAGTAATCAGGGGAAACATGCATACAGTAAACATTTTGTAAGGGATGAATATTTCTTATTTCGTATAAGTATATTTTTCGCACTGTATTTTGGTTTCCGATTTTGGGGTTTATTTTGTTGCGATAGATCATTAACATTCGACAATTGCAAGCACAACACAACAATGTCATTTTCTTTTCTGTCACTTAAGATCACATGGTCGGTCTTTAGCACCTGCCCATCTTGTTTTATGGGTCGAAACTCGAATGACTGCACCAATCTATCCAAGAATTCCACTCAAACATACTGACATTTGTAATAGCAAAATAAAAATATTAGACTCCACTACTACTAATGAATGTTCCCTGATTAGATTCATATAAACACACATCCACTAACGAACTTTATTCCGTTTACACCGGCTATTTGTGAATTTAGTTGCGCCATCTGTAGGTATTCGCAGGCGTTTCCCAATTGTTTGTTTTGTTTTTATACCCCTTTTCAATTTTAAGTTTTAAAGGCACTATTTGATTTCTATATTTAAGTTTCGAAACTAAGTTTAGATGGTAATATATATAGCGTTTTTGTGCTTGGCAAGAGTAGTTTATTCATTTTTCTTTCCGAAAATGCAGAAAGAATTAATACACTTAAAGAGGGAGATGGTAACAAAAAATCGTTAAAGGTAAAATGCCCTAAATTCACATTTTTTTTACATTTACTGTAAAAATAAACAATTACAATTTTAAACAACGACATATTGCCTTGAAAACCCTTTTATCATGATAAAAGTTTCCATTTGATTTCTGTAAAATTTAGTTTGGCGCCACTTGCAGGTTAAACCTTAAATATTTTCACGTGGTTGGAGACACTGAAAGTGCAACTGTAGGTTTGTTTGTCTCGAAATTTAAGTTTATGTCAAAATTAACATTAGAAAGTCCCAAAAAACGAAACTGAGAATGGAAATTATACGATCATGTCATGATGTTATCAGATATATAGATCATATCTGTGCATGCTTACAATAATCTGTTGGGTATGGTATTTTATAAAGAATAGTAAAGCTAGACGAAACGTGGATCTACCAAAATGGATCCGCGAGTCGTCAATGGGTACATGAGCGGCATAGATGTTAGTTCTTCTTAATTTGCTGCAAGACCTAAATGTAGGACAACAAAGAATGGCATAGAATATGCTCTGTATACATACGATTTGAGTTCAGAATTCTCGTGAAAAAAGAACAGCAATATGTATTTGGTATGTGTTACAACATTTAAATTATAGTTATTATTTTATTTATAATGAAATCATAATTATATCTAAGTATTATAAACCAATATTGAGCAGCAATAGGCGGACGTTAAATGAACAAACAAGCTCCACTGGCAACATTGCCTGCTTTCAAAAAACATAACCTCCATCAAGAAAAACTAACATAACCCAATTTAATTAATTGACAAATTTCAATGATACCACACTTTCCCCCAGATTTCCATAGCCTGTTGGATGGCAAATCAATCGTGAATAGATTATATTGTTTTTATAAAAAATGTATTGAAAATACACATGCTATTTTGAAGGATTTCAAATTTGTATTGTGTAACCAACTGGTTGCTTGTTTAAATGCCCGAAATAGTACAAGACGCAATTCTTTTTAAAAACCAGCTATCATTGTAACCATATAATATTTAAGATCGCAGAGATATGTGAGATGGCCACGGAGTTTGATTACGATTTTGTCAAAAATAAAGGATGAGGTGCCACCACTAAAAGTAAAACATCAACAAATACGTAAGTCCTCCCGTTGTTTCGTGAGACTTGGTTTCCAGGTTTCTACTACACAGAATCTGAGACAGTATTCATTGATTAGGTATTATATATTACAGTATTCTTTAGTAACTAGAGGATACTGTCTCAGATTCTGCTTTATTAATTGAAAAAACTGATTTAATAAAATAACATCAATATATTTGAGTTTTTCTTTGATTTTAAGTAGTACCGATTTCTGTAGCATTTGCTTTTTATTTAATACAAGTCATAAGTTTAGATATTTAGACTGGGTGTTGCCAATTTATAGTTCTGTTCTCTAGATTCTGTGGAAACAAGTTGATTGTTAAAAATGTAATAAAAAGTTGTTCTGATAAACGGGAAGAATAAATGTTAAATGTCAAACTTCAGATGCAAGTGCAAGTTACCATTAGAACCAATTCCTATTTTAACAATTTTGCACATGTTTATTTGGCAAAATTTATTTCACGATTAGGCGCCAACTTTAAAAAAAGTAGCTCATCGTTTCAAATAGCCCCATTTTACGGTACTGACAAGAACTTTCATTTTTTAAATAGCTCTTTAATACTTTCTTTTAATATTACGTTTAATGATTGTTCTTAAAAACAAAAAAAAACCTACTTCATAATAATAAGACGGTATAAATTGATTTCCCTATTTATTAATAACTTTCATAATTTAAATTTATCAAGTATTACAAGCTTTGGTGTATTCAAAGAACCATGAAGTTGATTTCACTTTATTGTTGGGTATATCACTATTAAGCACAAAAATGAATTATATATTTAAACATTTATAAATAAAGTAATTTTTTATCTACTCTTCCACAAGATATTTTTAATCTAATTTTATAATATGTACAGTCATTCAGTAAGTGCTTAAAGTGACTTTGACCATTCTTAAATAAAATTATATTTGCTTTAGGAGGAAAAGTTGTGCATATGAATGGGGATGTACCTTCATGTATTATTAAATAAATTATATACAAATTATTATCTAAAATAAACAGCCAAGTATACATATTAGAAATTCTAATTAATTCTTTTTCTTCTTCTGCAGTTTTTCTGGTAGAATACCCATTGCCCGTTGGTACTCTTCAATTAGTTTTTCTTGAATATCTGGGAGACATGGAGAGTACCTACTGTATTCCATACTAAATTCTCCTTTGCCTTGTGTGCTAGATCGAAGTTCTCCAGCATATCCAAACATATCATTTAATGGAACTTCAGCATAGATGGTTATCCACCCTTCTGTTCCTTCTGTACCCGTAACAAGACCGTGCCTCTTATTTAATTGCGCTATAATACTTCCCTGGAATTCTTCTGGCGCTGTAACTTCCACTGCCATTATGGGTTCTAGCACTTGCCAAATACCACGTTCAAACACTGAAAATAAATTAATGGAATTTTAATCATGTTCAAAATTTTTTTGACATGTACTTGCCTTCTTTGATTGCTCCTTGTGCCGCAAGGCAGAATGAATGTTCACTGGAGTCCACTATGTGATGCATACCATCCATGAGGCGGAATTTTATTCCAGATAATTTGTGCCCCGTCAGCAAACCTTTCTCCGCCATTATATGAAAACCTCTCTTGACTCCAGGAATAAATGGTTTAGGCACATTTGTACCTATTGTTTCATCGGTGAATTCCAGAGTAGTATTTTTTTGAGGTGGTAATGGTTCTAACACCCCAATAACTCTAGCATATTCTCCATGTCCACCTGATTGTTTCTTATGCAAGTAATCAAATTCACAAGCCCCTGTTAAGGTTTCTCGGAAAGCTACCTTTGGTTTTCCAAGTTTCACTGGGCATGCATATTCCCGTTCCATTCTCTGAGCATAAATTTCCAAATGCAATTCACCCATTCCTGATACAATGGTTTCTTTGTTATCCGTATCAAAATAAAAGTGGAAAGTGGGATCTTCTTTGGTGAAGCGAGCCACAGCCTTTGAAAAATTATCTCTATCTTTGCTATTTACTGGACTTATAGCCATGGAAACCACAGGATCAGGTACGAAGATTGACTCCATAGATAAGTTTAATTTAGTATCAGTTACGAAGGTGTCACCACTAGCACAGTCTACACCGAAAACTGCAAATATATCACCGGCATATACTTCATTTACATCTTCCATGGTATTAGAATGTAATCGGACTAATCTGGCAATTCTTACTTTTCGTAATGTCCGTGTGTTAAAAATGGTGTCCCCTTTCTTCAGTGAACCTTGATAACAACGCATGTAAGTAAGCTGTCCATACCTTCCAGCTTCTAGCTTGAATGCTAGACTAACAAACGGATTGCTATCATCCCGCTTGGGGTCTAAATCAACACGATCTGGTTCTTGGCCTTCTTTTTCTCGTAGTGCTATATTATTTACTTCCCCTGGATTGGGCAGGAATTCTAAAACAGCATCCAGAAGGGGTTGCACACCTTTATTTTTCAATGCTGTGCCGACTAATACAGGAGTAAATGTCCGTTTCAAACAACTTCTTCTAACAGCTGCTTTTATGTCATTTTCAGTAATACCTTTCTCTGCTAAAAATAATTCTCCTAAAGTGTCATCGACATTCGAGAGGTGCTCTATGAGTTCGTGTCTCCGTTCTGCACTTTCAGTTCGCATATTTTGTGGGATTTCATCATAACGTACCGTCTCACCAAAGGATCCATCAAAATATACAGCTTTCTGTGTAATTAAATCTATTAGCCCTGTATTTTCACCTTCCAGCCCTATTGGGATCTGTACAAATGCAGCGTTATGATTCAATTTGGATCTCATTTGTGAAATAACACGGTGTGGATTGGCTCCTAGTCTGTCCAATTTATTTATAAAAGCCAGGCAAGGTACGTTATATCTTTTCATTTGTCTGTTGACAGTTAATGTTTGACTCTGTACACCACCAACTGCACAAAGAACTAATATAGCGCCATCCAAAACACGTAAAGCTCGTTCAACTTCTACAGTAAAATCTACATGCCCAGGAGTGTCAATTATATTTATATTATGTTCTCTCCAGAGGGTGTATGTAGCAGCAGATTGTATTGTAATTCCTCTTTGCCTTTCTAGTTCCATAGAGTCCATAACAGCACCTACATTGTCTTTACCTTTAACTTCGTGCATTTCCTCTATTCTCCCGGTATAAAATAAAATCCTCTCGGTTAAAGTAGTTTTTCCAGAATCAATATGGGCGGATATACCAATGTTTCTTATTTTGTCTATTGGTTTGTGTTCTGCATACTTCACATACGAAGACATGCATGTTCGATTGCACTAGAAGGTGTTCATTAGTTTTGCAATTATTGTTGCTTCATATTACTTACTTTGTATAAGTTTTCTATAACATTTGCGACTTTTGTTAAGTTTCGTGGTGGCTTCAGTAAGTTAAATATAGTCATTGTAAGTGGTTTTTTCGGTTTGAACTTCCAGTAGGTTATGCTTTCTTTTTGAGGTTATGTAAAAAGGACTTATCACGTGGTGTTAGTTACAAACTTTGACTGGATCTCATTGGTTACAAATGATTTATTTTTATATCTCATTAGACATAAATTTCATTTGTCAAATTACCATACAATGTAATTCAAAATTATTTGGTAGCTCTGATTTAGAAATTTTGTTAGGAAATTTAATGATTGTTTAATTCAGATATTAATTATTAAGCAAAAAAGAAACTGCTGATTAAATGTACTTATTTTTTTTTGAGTAATATAGTGGCTTAACGTCAAAAAAAGGAAGCATTATGATAATATTACGAGATTTCAAGACAAAATCAGCGAATTGCTTTCATATAACTTTCTCATATCTATTTGAAATGTGGCTTTACATCTGAATTGTGAATTTTTACAATTGTTTCACCATAATTTAAAAAATAGCGAATTACTAGGTAATATTTCAATATAGGTTCCACTTGATTTTTGGAATGATATTTTTTTAAACATTGAAATATTAATTGTAATTGTATTAACGGATTTTGCGAATATCTGTCGTCTTGTATAATGTTAAGATGTATGTTTTAAGTAACCGCATGGCTTTGAAGACATGGTAACAAATTTCATTAAATACAATGTGTCTCAAAACGTACCGGCAATATTTCAAGGATGAATTCCAGAACTTATTTAGAGTCGAAAAGTCCATATAAACATATGTCCTACACGTAACCGTTAACGACTTATTGTTTATTTAATAATTTATATGGCTAAAATTTTAGTTTGTTTTTTTGTTTGTTTTATTTAACGTCGGCCTATTTCTGCTAGTATGGCTAACCACCGACGCCAGGGAGCGATCCTACCACACCTGGAAATTTAGTCTGTTTGAGGGTTCTTTTGATGTGCCCAACAACACTTGGACACGGGGCCTACGATTTTACTTCCTGTCCGAGAAGAAGGGCCGTTTTAGCGTTTTTTATCGCTCAGAGAAAAATCACCGACCTCGGCGTCCGGATTCGAACCCAGGACAAAAATTTTAGTTCAACGCCATGATCGCATCTTTTGTTTTTAACAAATTATTGATTGTAACTTGTCAGTTTATTACTGTGAAACTGAAGTTATTGGATTCCTCATTGTCTCTTTATTCCCATCGTAATTCATAAGTGATTCACAATGCCAATGTTATTTTCAAATGAAGATTGTGCAGATATTCATTATTTTTACGGTCGGTGTGATGGAAATGCTTTAGTAGCACAACAACGATATCATAGAAAATATCCCAGTAGAAGACTGTCTACGCGTGCAGTTTTCTTTAATTTACGTCGTCAGCTGAGGGAACTTGGCACTTTCAATGCAAGACATGCAGTCGGCCAAGGAGTTGTCCGTAGATCCATGAATGCTGATGAAGAAGTCCTTGATTTATTACAAGAATATCCGTCTTTAAGTGTGGGAAGAATTGCGTTACGTACTGGAATATGTAGAAACCAGGTTTGAAGAATAATATGAAGTGCTCGCTTACATCCATATCATCATTAAAGAGTTCAAGCTCTAGGTAATGATTTTGAAGCTCGTTTAACAGTCGCACTGAGAAGGGGGGTGGGGTCAGCTACTGACCTCAGGATACTTAGTTTGCTCGTTCTCGTGTAATTTTTAATTTTTTGCTCTAAAAATATATGACTTTTATCCCTGACACTCTCTGAATCTGGTAATATATAATTAATTAAGATTAAATTCTAAACATCGCATCGGCGTAAAAAAATAAAATCCTCGGAGAGGCGCTCCAAGTTAATATTGTACGCCAGCGTTGCAGTCAGATGGTATTCCGTTTTGTGTGATTTAGGCGTAAAATACTGTAGTTATGTAACTTATGTGAAAACTGTACACGGCCTGGGTGTCGAGCAGTACTAACCAATACAATTTGGAAATAGAGTCCGACGCGCGACTTATGTATCGAACACAATGGAGATAATTTTGAACATTTCTTGTACATAAAATAGTAAAAATGTATTAGTAAAAGATTTATTTCATAAAATTCGTTGAACTAAAACTTTAGCCGCATAAATGATGAAATAAACAATATCTCGTTAACGGATACTTTTAGGACATATGTTAATATAAACTTTTCGACTCTAAATAAGTTCTGGAATTCATCTCTGAAATATTGCCGGTACGTTTTGAGACACCCTGTATATATCTTTGAGATTTGAAACATGTAAAAATATACAGTGTGGTAATAAAGTTCGGCACAAAATTCATAACTTTGTTATTTAATGTTTTTTGGAAAGACAATAAAACACGTGAATTTTATTGTTCAAAAAAGGTTCTCTCTGACGTATTGTTTTCTATCTGCACCATCTATTTTAATTGCAGCCCTATTTTTATTTTCCATATTTTGATAGAGCTCCTCACCAGTTAAATGGTGATATAAAATAATTGGTACCCCACGTAACAATTTTAGAATTTAAAAACGTTACATTATTGTCTACATTTTAAAACATTTATAATTATTTTACAAATGTATCAAAGTCGACAACCCAACGTTTCTAAGGAAACAGATGTGGTGCGTTTTTTACATTAAAAATAAACTCTAAATTTATTGAACTTTATGTGTATTCTTCTTTTTAAAAATCGTTGCTTGGTGTAATAATTATTTTATATCAGCATTTAATTGGCGAGGAAAAAAAGAAAAATTTGGATTCGCTATTTAAAAATAAGATGACGTCATAGTGCAGAAACAAAAGCCGATAAAAATAATTACGTTAGGACGTGACATTTTTAAAAATAAAATTGGCGTGTTTCAGGGTTTTCCTAAAAAAACAAAATTATGAATTTTGTGCGGAACTTTATCACCGCACTGTATAACGCCTTCCATTTAAAAAGAATATAATTTGAGTCTCCGGCAACTTTAAACCATGTAAAATCTAAAATATGTATAAAACGTGGAGCTTGAAATTACAAGGGCAGCCTTTTGAGTTTTTACAAACGTCCACTAGGTGGCGCTATTGAGATGTGTCATTACTATTTTCGTAAAATTCGACATTTGTAATTGTGAAAATAGTGGCAGCTTCGAAATTGACGGAGTAGTTTGTTTACAGTGAGCGTCTATAAAAAGCAATTTAGTGAACAAATGGAAATTTCACGTGAAGGTTTTCGTTTGATAATTTTTTACGATTTTAGTAAAGGACTAACTTAACAACAATACATAGAATCGTTTTGTTCAACTTTTGGTAATGTAGTCAGAAAAGACTGTTTGGAATTGGTTTGCAGAATTTCGTCGTGGTCGTACGACCGTCCGTATGAATTTCGTGAAGATCGACCAAAATAGGTTGTTATTCCAAAAAATATCGATACTGTGGGCAACATGATTAAAAAAGATCGGCGTGTGACTTACAGTGAGATAGAGGCATCCTTAGGCATATCGATGACTGCAGTACATTCGAGGTAAAAAAGGGGGGGGGGGCGCGAATTACGAAAGTTTGAGAACCGCTGGTTTAGTGGAACATCAGTAGGAATCTGTCCAATATTCGTCCCGTACGAGGCACGTAACCAGACTTACATGATTAGGTGGGCCAAAGTCGGGCCCAAATTTTCTTAGGTGGGCCCATATCTATTTTTTATTATAATTGAAGGCAATAGATATGTGGGTATATTACAAATATGAAGAACAAAAGTGCTTTCTAGAGTAAAATATCCCTACGATTATTGTCCATTCCATCAAACACGTTTGCTACTCGTACTTCGAAATGTCTAACGTTTTAGGAGTAGCGCGCTCAATATTTATAACTGCGAAATGTCCAAGTCTTTCGTCAGTCATTTTCTTTTAAAATACTTTTCAAATATACAGGATGTTCGTAAACTGCTTTAAAAGCTTCAGGTAAACTTTTTCTACAACCGATATAGACCTCAAAATTGCATACAGGAATTTCCTATCGCGCTTAGTTTGCTCATAAGAGCCAGTTAAAGAATCTGAAACTTGGCAACACTATTGAAGCTACTTGCGAATTGCAGCTCGAATTACTATGTGGCTTGGATGTCTTCTACTACGAAAACGCTGAGCGTAAACCCTAGCAGCCTCATTGGATTTTCTCTCACATTCCGCAAGAATCCAAATCATATCCACGTACTCGTTTATAGCATACGGCATACGCCATAATGATGGGCAAGACACAAGTGAACTCAGTAGCGCGAATTAAAGGCGAATTTAATGCAGAATTCGTAATGTCAATTCAAAATTGATTTACTTGACACACGTGTCAAAACGCAAACAGATTCTCGAAATGTTTATCACAGTACCCATGCACCTGCATTTTTGTCAAATTGTACTTTTACCAAAAGTATGATTTTCAATAGTACTTCCAAACGAAGAACTAAATTGCTAATTTAATGTTAATTAGCGGTTTTGAATTAATTTAAGTTTCTTCATTGAGCAAATACATGTTTTACTTAATTTCTTATAACCATTTGGCTAAAATTTAAAACCATCGAACTTTTTGCAATTCGCTATTAAATGTGGGAATCGGATTTCTAGATCGCATACTTTGGTGTAGTAACTAATCACATTTTGGACCCATATTTTTTTCAAGGAACTCAGGATAGATATCTGATGTTTTTACAAAACGATTTTCAAGCTTATTTAGAGAACCTTCCGTTAGCTGTAGGTGGGAGAAACGTATGGTTCTAACACGATGGCGCCCCACCCCACGGTGAAATTGCCGTAACCAATTCTTTAAATTAAAGCGTTTAGTTAACTTTCTTTCGTTATTCATAAACCAAATAAATGGCCAGCTATTTTATTTTATTATTCGACTTTTCTAGTCTTATTGAAATGCAAATCCTGACTTGTTATGCATTAATGAAAAGAAAATTTAAGGTAGAGTCATCTGATAAAAAATATACAGGGTGCTCTATTTGAAAAACTAAAGTTGGACATTTTTGTCGAAAACTAGTAGGCCATGAACAATTATTATTGTCGCTATGCTGTAGATAAAGTGGAACGAAGAAGGTTGTTCCTTTGACTCTTTCTTGTACCTCTAATATTACCGAAGCTGGCTAATGAAAATCCAACCACCCTGTATAGTATCGCATTTCATAGTTTCTGTATTAATTGGTTCTTCTGATCGTTTCCCGCCATCGTTCTCGGTTTTCGGCATTCCTTACGTTTTCTTCGGGTGAGGCACCTGTGGCTTCCTTGATCTGATGAATCCATCGTTTCGGTGATCTCCCACGAAGTCGTCTTCCTCCTACTTTTCCCTAAATCATAGGTGGCAATAAATAACTGTATTCTCATTTATTTTTTAATTTAATATAAGACAAATACAAATTTATGTTTATTATTTTAAAGTTTGGTCGGGCCCAAACTATGCAGTGGATTGGAAAACCATCCAAAAAGTTTCGTTTCTAAAGTTTCGAAATAAAAACCATGCTGATTACCGTTTCCAATATACAGGCTGTATGAAGGATTTGTGTCTGAAATAATGCATTCTTCATTCAAGCGATGTAGACATTATAGCAGCGCATTTCTCCAATGTGACCTTATTCTTGAGAAAAGAACAGTTGGTTCTTGTTACATTACAATGCACCTGCCCATTCTGCGCTGATTGTAAAGTCATTGCTCATGAAACAGGGCGTTGTGGAGATAAATCACCCACGCTATTCTGCTGGCTAGGGGCCAGCAGAATTGTTTCTGTTTCCTCAAAGGAAACGATTTCAGGACGTAAAGCGTTACTGTCTTAACATTGCAATTGCAATTGCTTAAGAATTAATAATAGATTTAAAAAGTATATACAGTAAAACTCGGATATATCGACATCGATTATTACGACTACTTTGTTATAGCGACATGTTTTGACGGGCCCCTGCGGTATTCTATAAGACTATGTTAATTTAACTCTGTTATAGCGACAATGTTTATAATGACAACTCGGTTAGAATACACAATTTAAATCGATGCTTACCGTCTAAAGCTTCATTCACATAAACGTTAGTGCAGTTGCAAGTGTAGTGCAGAAAGCTAGTTTCTTGTTTCTCTATGCAAGCGTTCACAACGGCTGAGTGGTAAGATTGGTATGGTAGTGGGAGTGTAAAAGCTTGGTAGGTTTTAGCTTTTACACTACCGCTTACAACGGCCTTACAAGAACCAATCAAATGCAGCGATTTGCGCATGGCCGGAATAGTGGATAAACATTTCGCAACAGCTGACTCTGACAAGCGTATTACTTTACTAACCTAAGTTTTTTACCTACGTTATAGAAATAGTTTTAAATTTCAATTGAAATGGAAAATAACAATTTAGAACAAAGGCGGGCTTGCCCATTACTTTTACTAGGCGCCAGTGCTATTGTTCTGAAACAAATTATTGACAGACAAAGTAAAAAGCGAGCACCACGGCGGTGGTGGTGGTTTTGCAACATTAGTGCGCATGTCTTAACAAATACACTAATCTTATGTGAACGCTACAACTTAAGACTTGCCAGTACAACTGCACTGCAAATGCACTACAACTGCACTAATCTTATGTGAATGATACTTTAGTCGTTTAAAACAATAATATTATGTTCACAATGTTAAATTTCGCAGCTGTTTTTAGCTCTGCAACTTAGCAGTTACAGATTTAATACGAAGTATGTAATCGATACTATTTTGTGGCTTTCTTTTAGCATCACTAAATATGTATGTACATATTCAGCTACCGCACGGCTGCCAATTTTGAAAAATTGGATAACGTACTCCTTTGAAAGGATTCACTATTAATCGTAAATTGTGAGGTGCCGTTTCATACGTATCCGTTGATAACGGCATTGTGACATGTAAATTGCTAGATGGCTAAATCGTAGAAATTGTTAAAAATCCGGTTAACGAGGAGGATAGCTAAGAAGGGCAGTTGGAAGATAGGGAAGTGCAGCCTCCGAATCTATAGGGAGTGATTTGATAGAATATGCACTGGAAGAAAAATCTTGGAAAGACATTATTAGAAACGTTTGGTGCGTCAAACAAAAATTACGAGTTTTTGTAAACCTGTAAATATTGAGTAACTATTAATTATAGAATTGTGTTGTGTACTTTATAAAAACATTTATATACGCAATTATGCTTAAGTTTTAAATTTAATACTTAATCTTTCAGATGCTTTTAACAATTAACAAGAATTAGATACATGTTCTATTATAGCGACAACTCGGTTATAACGACAAAATTTTGTAGTCCTTTGAATGTTGTTACATCCGAATTCGACTGTAAATTTGAATTATTTGTTATTTTGAACTGAAATAGTAAATTCTCTGACATACAGGTGTTTTCTGGTCTTCTGAACTGTAGACAAAAATACATTGGAAATTACATTTTTCTGAATGTTATATTCACATGATACTTTTGGTTAACTATGTAAACTGATTATTATTAATAGTTCTTAACGTCCAATAGTAAAGAAACGTTTTCTGCCATTATGAGTAGGTTGCTGTGGATTAGTATCACGCAGTGGATAAGACTGTTGCCTAAATAATGAGAAGTCCCGGATTACGATATTAATTGGGGTAAATATACACTCTCGTCTAATAACTTGGAACACTGGGACTCCTTGTATATTAAGACAATTAACTAGGTAATGAAAAGAACATCACATTTGCTTGTTTTGGTGTTGCTATTTTCCGTTTATAGTATGTATTTCCATAAACCGCTACATTCTAATTAAAACTGACCATTGGCTGTTTAGGGATAATGTTTACTCAGAAGGAAATTATGTTCATGTCAATCAAGTTCAGCGTTGACTTTATTATTAATAAGTAAAATTGATAAACTGAAACATGTTTAATCGCGGTGTTCAGTACAATCAGACAAGTTACGAGCCAGCTTCTAACGGCCACTTCGTGAACATTTTAAGAAAATACGTCTAGTACCTGTTCAAATTAATTTTGTTCATTAAAACCATATGGGTTTCCAGGTAGTACCTCTAGGTCTATTGATATTTAAGGGACGAAATCTGCAATTTGCAAAATTAGTAAATTAATATACAGTTTACGCTGATAGTTATATGTTATTCATATTTACATTCTTCTTCTCTTCTTCTTTTTTCAGACTTTTGATTTCCAATATTGTACATAGTCCTCCCCTTTTTCTTTCCATTTATCTCTTTCCTTCGCTAGTCGCCTCCATTTTCTTCCCGCTATCATTCTTATGTCATCTTCCCAGGGTTTGGGCGGTCTGCCTACGCTCCTTTTCCCTATTCTGGGCTGTTAGTGTAGCACTCTGTTTGTCCACCTGTCATCCGCTCGCACTGTGTCCTGTCTAGCTCCATTTCTGTTCTGCAATCCTCTCTGTTATGTGTTTAAACTTTGTTCTTTCCCTCAGCCACTAATTGTTTTTTGGTCTCTTAGTGTTACCCCGACTATTCTCCGTCCCACTGCTCTTTGTGTTGTTGCCGTTTTTTTTTCCATGATCCTGTTGGTTAAGGTCATAGTCTCAATGCCGTATGTTAGAACGGGTAAAATACACTTGTCAATTATCTTACTTTTTAGGTACAGTGGAAAAGTTTTTGATTTCAGAATGAAGGATAGCTTACTGAAAGCTGTCCAGCCTAAGGCTTCTCTTCTGCTAAATTCCGCCTCTTGGTTTTCCTTCCCCATCTTTATCTTTTGTCTCAAATATACATATGAATCTACTTGTTCTATTGGTTCGTTTTCTATTGCTATATAAGTTTGTTGCTCAAAATTTGTCATTATTTTTGTCTTTTTTCGATTCATATTGAGACCCGCTTGTTTGGATTTTTCTTGCAGTTGTTCGATCATAAGTTGTAGTTCTTGTTCCGTTTTTGCGAATATGACTATATCATCAGCATATCTTAAATGAGTGAGGTTCTTTCCGTCCACATTTATGTCCATCCCGGACCAATCGAGCTTTTTGAATATATTTTCTAAACTAAGATGAACAACTTCGGTGATAACGTGTCCTCTGTCTGACTCCTCTCGCTATTTTAAATGCTTCTGAGGATTCTTTGAGTTTTATTAAACTTGTTGCCCATTTATATAGTTTATTATTATGGTGGAATAGCGGGTATCAATGCGTGCATTATCTAGGGCTTGCATGGAATGCCTTCTCGTATTCGATAAAGGCCATCACCAAAGGTAGGTTATATTCCTTGCTTTTTTCTGTTACTAGTTTTAGCGTTTGCAGATGATGGATAGTTCCAAAGTTTTTTCTAAACCCTGCTTGTTCTATAAGCTGATAGGTATCCAATTTCCTCTCGAGCCTGTTAGCTATGATTTTGATAAATAGTTTATATATATGGGAGAGAAGATTTATGGGTTGGTAACTTGCGATGTTCGTTTTCTCGCCTTTTTTATGTAGCAGTATGATTATGGCTTTGTTCCAATCTTCAGATGTCTCTCCTTCTGATAGGCACTTATTAAATAACATTTTTAAGGTCTGTAATAGCTGTCGTCCTCCGGTTTTTATGTGTTCATTGATTCTGTAGTCTTTTCCTGGCGCCTTCTTATTGTTTGAGTGTTTTAGTGCGTTTATTATTTCGCCTGTTGTTATTTCCGGCATTTCTTCCGATTCTACATTTGTAATAATTGCTCCTCTTCTTCTCTGTCCATTTTCATTCATCTGTTGTGTATTTGATTTACACAAGTTAGTATAAAATTCTTTAGCTACCTCTAGGATCTCTTGTTCATTGGTAGTGTCGGTTCAATCTTGTTTTCTTAATTTAAGTATGTGCTTTCTGCATATTGATAGGTTATTCATATTATTCATAAAAAAATAACGAAAATGAAATTACATGATGAAGCGTAAGCCTGGATCTACATGAATGTAATCTTGCACAGCTTCAAAATTTAATAAAGTTGTCTCTTCAAATACAGAGCGTGTTGAAATAAGTTCACATATCATATAACGTTACGTAGGCTTATTATTATTAATTTCACAGGCCTTGTAGGCCCATCGTGTTGGTGTGAGGCAAAAGTAAGCTAGTTTGTACTATGCACAACAGGGCCGACTCTACAGGTTACCGTGTTGATGTGTAACCGTAGTTAACCTGCCTGGTGTAATGTGTATGCGTGTCTGGGCTTGTTACTCCTCTAGTGCGACCGGACGCGAGGAGTACCAATTATTTGATCCCCATTGGCAAATGGAGACCGAGTCCCAGTACCGACCAACCAGGGATCTAGAAAAATTTTCTGACCCCTGGTAAAAATTCTATCAACAATGTGATGTGAATCAAAATTATGCCGCAACTTCCAAAGAGATACTTAACTTTGGAATGCCGCTTACCACCACGATATTTAGAACACCGAAATACGTATTTCGGCAATTAAGCTGCCATCTTGTAGGAACTTGAACAAACTAAAGCATCTTGACTGAGAAATACCTCTAGAGATAAGTACTTCACCGAGTCAACAAGTGAAATATTGACTTTTAGCTCCTTTTGACGGACCTAGGCACAAGTATT
The DNA here is from genome assembly GCA_014611495.1 of Limonius californicus. Lineage (NCBI taxonomy): Eukaryota > Metazoa > Arthropoda > Insecta > Coleoptera > Elateridae > Limonius > Limonius californicus. The sequence goes on from JABXWE010017576.1 coordinate 19,966, forward strand.
TCAATATCAGTAAAATATGCAATTAACCTTTTGTTCTTAAAGGTAGCAGTAAACGTTAATATAACAAAAATTATTACACAATCGTAAATAAATTCCATAATCTTAAAGCTTACAAATTACATACCAGTCCACTCTTTGTAACTCGAATTAAACACTTTCATTGGTTTCACGTTCAGAATTGTTTATAAACTCCGCCATACATTGGCCAGGCTTACTTTGTGTTAGACTAGACTAGACTAACTGCGACTAAAGGCAGTGAACTGAGAAAAGCTGTCCGAGAATGGGATTGCAGCTATTACTCAGCAACTAAGCCCACGTACTGGCCCACTGACCCTAACAAAATTCCTGTCTTACTAGATTTCTTCATCTCAAGAAAAGTATTTCCTAATTTCATCGAAAATGAAGAAAACTTCGACCTGGACTCTGATCACTCAGCCTCCATCCTGACACTGAGTGAAAGGATAATCAAAAGGACAGCCCGACCTACTCTTGTCAATAAAACCACTAATTGGGAAAGCTTCCGGATTGATATTTAGAATAACATTAACCTAAGAACGACTGACCAATTAGAAAAAGAAGCCGAAAACTTCACCAGGCTTGTTCTTGCAGCAACTTATAATATCACAGAGGAAATCACTTACATAACCAAGGGAGTAAATTACCCATTGGAGGTCAGAGAACTCGCCAAAGTAAAAAGAAGAGCTAGAAGAAGTTGGCAACAATCCAGAGACCCAGCCGACAAGAGCATCGTGAATAATAAAACTCAAAAACTACGAAGAGAAATCCAAAAACTCAAAGAGGAATCAATAAACTCATACCTGCAGAATCTGGCACCAAATGAAGAGACAGACTACTTCTCCTGGAAAGCAACCAGAAAAATCAGAAGACCCACTACATTGATATGGGACCATGGGCTAGGGATAGTAAGCAGAAAGCTGATCTGTTTGCCGAACGTCATCCTAGCCATCCCAAAAGAAGTAGTAGAGGAGATTAAAACCAACCTTAAAATTTGAAAAAAGCACCAGGTTACGATCTGAATACTGAAGCAATCGCCTAGAAAAGGCACAGTATTACTCACCTACCTACCCATTCAACGCAGCTTTCAGACTAAAACATGTTCCTACCTGCTGGAAAGTTACAGAAGTAATCATGCTGCCAAAGCCAGGTAAACCACCTAACGACGCAAAATCCTACAGGCCCATTTCCCTCTTGCCCATTGTTGTTGTTTGAAAGGCTAAGACTTCTTATAGAAGATACCAAACTAATGCCAGATATCCAGTTCGGTTTTAGACAGAAGCACTCAACCATCGATCAAGTGCATCGTATCACTGACGTAATACAACGTGCCCTTGAAGAAAAACAAATCTGCTATGAAGTCTTCTTGGACGTTGTTCAGGCCTTCGACAAAGTATGGCACGAAGGTTTTACATACAAATTAAACAAAATGTTCCCGAAATAGTGTGTAGAGATACTAACATCATATATCTCAGACAGACTCTTCAGAATAAAACAGGAAGACGAATATTTTGACTTGAAGGAAATATGAGCGGGCGTGCCTCAAGGTAGTGTCCTTGGGCCTAGTCTTTACCTGCTATATACTAGTGATATACCAGCAGTAGAACGGATCACAGTAGCCACATTTGCAGATGACACTGTACTACTCGTAGTGGACAAAGAGCAAGATATGTCCGCTAGAAGACTGCAAGTAGCTAGCAACAAAACACTTGATTGGACCAAACAGTGGAAGATCAAGTTAAACGAGCACAAATCTATACATGTTAATTTCACCAACAAAACGATAGTAACCCTCCGATCTTGGATATAAATGGTACCATTGTGCCCTATGAGAATAACGCCAAATAGCTAGGCATGACTCTGGACGCCAGGCTTCGATGGAAAGAGCATGTGAAGAAAAAAAGAACTGAGCTTAATCTGAAATACAAACAACATTATTGGATCCTTGGTAGAAATGCCAAGTTGTCAATACACAACAAATTATTGATCTAACATCAGACCCTGAAACCGGTATGGCTGTATGGCATTCAGCTCTGGGGCTGCGCCAGCGATACTAACATCAAATCCATTCAAACATTTCAAAGCAAAGTGTTGCGTAACATAGTCTACGCTCCATGGTATGTATGTAATTCCGATTTACACCTAGACTTCAACATTCCAATGGTAAAAGACGAGATCAAAAGGTACGCTGGTAAACATGAAGCTAGACTTCACCTTCACGAGAACGTAGAAGCTCTTCAACTGCTGGACGACCAACACCTAGTCCGAAGACTGAAGAGGGCCAAACATTTGAGCTTGTGTAGTGGCTGTGCAGAATCAGAGCATGGTGCGCCAGTGAGAGTGTAAATATACGTTAGAAAACTCGAATCTAGAAAAAAAGTCGTGGAAAAAAAATCCGCGTAAAAAAAGCCGTGGATAAAAAAGCCGCAAAAAAAAGCCGTCGCAAAAAAGCCGCGGAAGAAAAGACTGATGGAAAAAAAGCCGGTGAAAAAAAATTTCAATCTTAGAATTAGGTGGTCAAAAATTTCGAATAGACAAGTTCCTAGACGTACAGTATCATCCCTTCGGAATTCGACCATGAGTACCTTAAGTTAATAGGCATCCATTAGGTAAGTACCTAAATTCCTAAATATTAAAAGTAATCTTGTACCCCTTTTCTAGAAAATATTTCTAGAAATGTTTAAATAGGCTGATAAATTTAAAAGTGAATCATTCCGTTGGTATTATTCTTAGTGCGAACATGGAAGTTATAAAATCAAATAAAGGCGGAGAAAAGTTGTGTTACAGAGGAATGTATGTACGTATTGCATAGAAAGTGCAAAGAATTTATACGGTGGAGATGTTCTAAAGCGAGCTCTTTTAAGGTATTTTGATGTTTTCAGTGTAAAGGTTCTTTGGTCACTAGTTTATCTAAGCCGGGTCCAAATATCTCAGAAGAGCACAATCATCCTGCTGATTCAGAGTCATTAAACATAGCCAATGCAATAGGAGATATGAAAACCAGGGCGAGAGATGTAATGAGCAAATCCGTACAACTTTTTGCAGAAACAGTGCAACTTCTGGATAATTCAACCTGGGCACGTATGTCTCTAGAAGATTCTGTTAAACGTACCCTACGATATCAAAAGGCTAAAATTTGCTTCGAACACCTTCAACCCTGCAGGATTTTACAATTGAAAGTATGTGTTTAGCTGTCGGGAGTTGTAGAAGAATATTTCATTTATTCATTATCACGACCCTCGTTTGAACTGCTTGCGCAGTGTCGAGGCGGTGTGAGGCAAAGCTAAGGTAGTTTGTGCTAGGCACAACAGGGCCCGACTTTGCGGGTTACCGTGCTGGTGCAAAACCGTGCTTGGCTTGCCTGGTGTGTGAATGTTTTTGTGTATGATCTCTACTTCTCTAGTGCAATTGTACCACGAGGAGTGCCATTAATTTGATCCTCCATGGCAAATGGAGACAGGGACCCAGGGAATTAGATAAATTTCCGACCCTTGAGAGATTCAAACCGGGAAGCGTTTCTACTATTACATCCAAAGCTTGGCTCCTCTACCCCTGAGCTATCCCCGCCCCTTGTAGAAGAGTAATTATTAGCTTTAATTTAGAATACAATTTAAAAAAGAAAATAAGACTGTCGATAGGGCGCCGTCATATTTTCTGGTCACTCCGATTTCTTATATATTTTTTTAATAGTCATTATAGGTGACTGGACAACCAGCAGGTGCCAATCCTGAGAGGTTTTTATTGAACAATAACGGACCTAACGCAGAAGAACGAATTTTCGTTTTTCCTACGGATTGTTCACTACAACAACTTGCGAATTCGATCGAATGGTACTTTGATGGAAATTTTGCTCTCGTGCCACCGCTTTTTCTGCAACTGTATGTAATCAGGGTTCGGCTAAATGGCTTACTAATTTACTGCAGATTTTTGTTTATTACAAAAGAAAACTCAGGACACTTACGAAAATATGCTTACAACTATTAGAGAAAAATGCGAAGAGAGGAATATTTATTTAGACCCGCTAATTATACACTTAGATTTCGAAAGAGTCGCTGTAGAAGCCGTAAAAGTTGTTCTGGGCGATGATCTTGATATTCGGGGATGGTTTTACCATCTCACATAAAGCACTTGGCGAAAAGTTCATGGCTTAGGTATGGCGACACGTTACAAGGAGGACGAAGAGTTCAATACATTTTGCGGGATGATGGACGCCTTCCAGTCGAAGATGTTCAAAGAGGTGCCAGCAGAAGCAGAAGAATTGCTTAATTATTTTGATAGCACGTACGTATCAGGAACTTTTAGAAGAATTGCTATTCAAGGAAATGGTGTTACAAGAATGAGAAATATTGCTCCAATGTTCCCACCACAGCTGTGGAACGTGTATAATGCAACTATCGAAGGGCAAGATAGGAACAACAATCAAACAGAGGGATGAACGACAGGTTCTCAAATTTAGTCGACGAAACTAATCACAGTATATCGAAATTAATAAACCAGATGAGACTTGAAGTTGCTGCTGATAGGACGAAAATGGAACAGAATAATCTCGGTGTAGTGGCGAACAAGAAGAAACAGAATGTGTTTCAAGTAATGCAGACATGATTAAATAATTTATGCAGACAGTATCAACAGGGAAAAGGGATATTGAAAATTTTCTTGCGACAGTGAGCCGTACACAGCGTAATTAATTAATGAATTGTAATATAATAAATAAATAATAAGTATTTTTTTCCATCACCTTTTTTTTCCGCGGCTTTTGTATCCGCGGCTTTTTTCCGACGGCTTTTTTCCGCGGCTTTTTCTCCGCGGCTTTTTTTCCACGGCTTTTCTTCCGCTACCCAAAAACTCTAAAGGACATCGCTGGATGGACTCTAGTTATTAAGTAATTAGTATAAGAATGTAACATCATCATCATCATCATCATCTGACATGGAGCTGACTCGAGAGTCATATAAAAATTATAGGTTAGTATTTTACACTAGTTTTAATAATGTAAACACCACAGGTGCTAATAGAAAAAAAATAATAATCTCAGGGGTTTCAGAACAGATAAAAAAAATCAGAAGTGGTCAGTTTCTGATTTTTATTTTTTAATTTTTTATGTATAACACAAGTGGGAGAATTAAATACAGTTACGTGAGAATATGATTTTTATTAGACAATCACAATAACATTTACAGATTCATGGGACTTGCTAACCCAGTAACCCTAGTAGTTGTAATATGAACAATAAATAAAAATACGAATTACATTTATACTGAAAATAAAAGTTTTATTGCTTTTACATGCATTGAAAGATATTTTGAAAATGAAATTAAAATAGAATAACTAAATAGGCCAATGAATTGATAAACTGTTTCCTATTAAGATATTTTAAAATATGTAAATATTTGCAGAATTGTTCTGAAAATAGTATTTATTACAACAATTGAAAATTGATTCCGTGATAAAATAAACCATCCTATATCTTCTCTTAATATAACAATTATAAATACCTACAAATCTTTATTAGGTTCCATTTAAAGGCCCTTGTTTTACCTTTTAGGGCCGCGCTAAGCAGAATGTGTATTAATATTTGGAAAAGGCAGTTAAAAACTGTTAAAAAACTAATTAGTTACCCTCGTGGACTAGTTTTTGTATCAGGTGTACACTTTAAAGTGAAATTATAATTTCTTCAAGCTTACGCTTGTCCTACGAAACGCACAATTTCTTCGAATGTAGTGCCCTAAGGGTAATGTGCAGACAGTAAGCTTATGTAACACATATTTGTGTAAGAGTAAGCTGGGGTTGACTACATTTTCTTTTATCATTTATAAAATGGACTTTTATTTACATTTGTCTTTGATATTTACAAAAATACTGAAAGATTTAAATGAGGGTGGACTTTGGATATTAGGGGCAAAATTATTTAAATTTCCGTATTTAACAATTTAAAAATATTAAATTAGATGTTAATAAGGTTTTTGGAATTTAATTTAAGGTTATGTTATAATATATGTGATGCAAGAATTATCTTAAACTTAGAGTAATGTTAAAATGATAGTAGACACAAATTTTGTGTTAACATCAATAATATACCAAGTTGGATTAGAACAGAATAATATACTTATAAATGGTGATAATACGAGGAGTGCTCAAATTTAAACAGCAGTGTTGCCACTAAAACCCCAACTGAAAACAATTCCAAAAATTAAATTAGTTAAAGATAGGCAGTGACTCTTGTTAACATATCCCTGGCAATGGTTTCGTTATAATATTAATTTGACAGTTACAGTTAAGATGTTGGAAAGTTCTGTTCATCGCAGCGTGGAACAACGCATAATAATAAAATTTCTCACGAATGAAGAAGTAAATTCTACTGAAATTCTTACAAGATGCGAGCACATTACGGCGACCGGTATCTTTCTAATAGTCCGATGTTTGAGTGGTTGAAATCTTTTAGAGACGGGAGAACTCGTGCCAAAAATGAGCCTCATGTACAATGAGCTGCAATTTCGGTTAATCGTGAAAATAAAAAAATCTCTTATTCAACAAGACCTTCGGGTAACATTTCATCAAATTTTTATCAAGTTCAGCGTCGGAAGTGTTGAAGACATCATAAAAGACAAGCTATCGTAAGTGCTAAATGGATACCGCGCTTGTTTGCCGAAGAATACAAGCTGAATCGTTTGAAAATCGCCTCTTTTTTACTGCATCGATATGAGGGAAAAGGAGATGAATTTTTGGACTCAATTGATGAAACCTGTGTACATTATTTTACTCCCGAGTGAAAACATGTAATGGTGTCATACCACATCTTCAAAACCAAAGAAAGCAAAAACTGGGTTATCAGCTGATAAAGTGGTGACATCATTATTTTGGTATTCTCAAGAGATGCTCTTCGTTGATTTTCTTATAAAGTGTCGTACAATTAATGCAGATTATTATTCGACATTTTTGCGCGATAAGGTTAAACAGGCGATCAGGAACAAACCAAAGAGATGGTAAAGTCTGTTTGCTTTCTCCAAGACAATGCTCGCTCTCATACCGCTGCAAGAATAATTGAACCATAAACACACTTTAGTGCGATTTTCTTCTGCATGCAGTGTACAGTTCTCATCTTGCTCCATCCGATTTTATTTGTTTGGCCCGCTAAAAGAATTTTCAGTCGCGAAGTTAAATAACGCCAATATCTGTTCAAAAATGGATATGTATGCAACCCAAAGCCTTCTTTTAGGAAGGTATTAGAAAGCTTCCAGATCGGTAGCGCAAGTTCCGCGCTAGGCAGGAGAACTAAATCGATAGGTAATACAGTTTTCATCGTTGTAATATTGTAATGCTCTTTTTTTATAAATAAATCGTATTTACATTTGAACACTCCTCGTAAGCTAGAACACAATAGTTTTATAAAATCTACTTGGTTATACTGAACTGTGCCATACAAAAGGAGTGAATTGTTATTGTAATCGAAGTGAAAGTCTATGAATTTTCTTGAAGAAGTAAAATTCTGTTTTATAAAAAGTACAAAATAGTTTTAAAAATATGTAAAAAAGGTTTTTCATTTCGTTAGGCGAATCAAAAATATTTAAACTTTTTTCACTATTATTTTGTTTTAGGTATTCGTTTAAATTGCACAATTTACACAAAACCGTTATAATTCGTGTACAAAAGTACAGATATACTAAATGTTTAAAATTAACGTCTTGCATAATTTAAGAAATATGATTTTATAATTATAATAATAGCCGGAGTGACTAAAGTTCACCATTTATAATGTTTCCTAATAGTTTTCAGGAGGTATTACAAAACCACAGTCTCTAAGTAGGTTTTCAGTACTTTGTTGATTTTTAGAATACACATTACGTTAATACTTAAAGCTGTATGAACAGCTGTTATTACTAATTTAATTTTTTTAACATACTAATTGAGGAATTGATTTCTGGAATAAATTTGGAAGCAACATTTTTTTCAGTTTGGTTTTTGTTATTTTGCCTATACGAAAAAGAACATAAATTATCATAATTTATACTACAGTTGAAAATTTACGAAATGGTTTTGTCTAAAAATGCTACGTAGTTGAAATACATAGGTCAATCATTATTAAATCCCAACGACAAATCTAGATGTGCTATTATTCTCAATTATTTTTTGCAAAATATATTTGTTTACCACAGACAATAAATTCATCTCCGAAGATTTTTACAACAGCTCAGTTGAGAATCAAAATATTCTAGAGACATTTCAGCGATATAGATATTCTTTTCTTACATCGAGTTGTACATACAGTAAAGAACAAAATATTTCTTAAATTTTTCCAAGTTCAAGACGCCCCCCAATTTTTTAAATCTCCGAAATACTTTTAATAATCTCGATATCGTTTTCCTTAGAAAATATTATTCCCGAAGGTATCGCATTTCCTCAATATTGTTGTTCTAGGATGGGAAGAAGTTATTAAGTTTTACATCTATCTGCTTCTTGCCATATGGATTGTTTAAACAAAATGTTCTAACACTACAGTAGGTTTATTTAGTATTAGCTAAAAGCACACAGCCTTGATCTCTTGCAATGCATCATACATGGGTTTCCTCGTCTTTGTCTCTTGAAAATCTTCTTTTAATATTCCAATACTGTTTATTACTAACGCCTGGATTCTGTAAATAAGATATTTTGAAAGTCAAGATATTGTTTAGGAATTGTTAACATTTACTACAAGCTAAAAGTAGAGTAACAATATACATGCAACTACAGAGAATTGTTTGGTACAATATTTAGTGCATGAACATGCGAGTGTTTGCATTTCTTGTAATAAAAAATATAGTCACTTGTGGACCTACAAAAATAATTTATTTATTGACAGCGTGTGCGTTGAGAAATGTTTCATACACAGGTGGGCCAGAAGTTATTGACGCTACCTCACATGCATATAGTACGACAACCGAAATCACTCGTGAATGCTATTTCCAAATAACGAGAAAACAGATTAGTTCGCAATTGCAATTTTGTAATTTCATTCTGAATCAACCTCAAGCGGCACAATTGTTTTTACATTTTGTGATATTTAGCGAAGAGGCAAAATTCTTAAACAATGGCAAAGTGAATAGACATATCTTACACCATCATTTTCAAGGAGTATTTTCTGTAAACGTTTGGTGTGTCATATTAGGTAATCATATTGGACCATAAAAATTGAACTGGACAACGTTATTTAGATTGCGACAACGCTAAAAGTAGAGTAAACTTTGTACCAACTTGATGGATATCCTGCTCACTACAATTGGATTGTTAGGAATTACTTAAATAATGTATTTGGAGCAAATTGGATTGGAAGATGAGCTTAAAGAAATAGTACACCGAAGTACGGTATTAAAGGAACATAATTTACAAAATAGAATAATGGATTACACCTGACAATCGTTTTGAAATCGAATTAGAAGATGTGTGGAAGTGAATGGAGGCAATTTAGAACATTTACATATAAAATAAATCTATTCTATTTATTTTTTGTTGTTCAGTTTTGATTAAGGTACGATCGCAGCAGGAGGCGTGTTTCTTATTAAATACTGATGTAATCATATTAGTCAAAGTATTAATTACTACAGTAAGAGATTAAATTGACATTTTCATAATATAAACTAGGGGTAAACAAAAAATTGGAAATTATGCAAAGGATTTTTTCGAGGGCCAATTGTCGGCTGACACATTTCGATTAATTCCTTCTAATGTATTTTATTTCACTAATATCACAACTAATTATTTATAATAGTAAATCTGTGACGTGGTACATTAGAACCTACCACAACCTCAATAGCTCGCAGGTACTCAACGGAAGGGTAGTGACTGTACTACACCAGCTGACACACTGAATGGAGGGTACAACCTAGAGTCTCGCCAACACGGTTCCAGTGCTCTTCCCGCAGGAGCGGGTTCAACATTTTGTAGAACGAAAAATATACCACTTGCTGACTTACGGGTTAAGATAGCGTTATTAGTTTCATAGCTAAGCTGACAAAAATTCCTTTCCCTAAAGGTATCGTATGTTACTCAATTGGCCGCAATTTAATAATTTCAATTGCGGTGATATATGTATTTTGGATTGCATCAACTTAATGTAGTATAGCAATAGTTAAGTCTTAGTTAAAATACGATTTATTGGTTATGCATAGGCAACCAATCACACAAAAATCGAAAATTTAAGTGTGGTATTGGTATTCTATGTATAATCAGCAAATCAATTATAAAAATTACTATAATGTGATCTAAAATAACGGCATAGGCGTGGCTTCGAAGCTGTCAAATTGTGTCTATTATGGCAGCATGCATGCAAAAAACTTAGAAAAATATATTAACCGGAAATGATTATAGGATGCGAAATTCTACAGAAGGTGTAGAAAATGTCACTCTTCCTTGTTTAAACTTCTTCAGAATGGTATGCCATCTTCCGTAATTGAGATAACTTTGCTAATAGATGTGTTTGGAATTTTTTCCAATAAACCCTAACCGTCTTCAATATTTCCAGTAGCTTTTACACTTTTGCTTATTTGGTAAACAATTATTTTTCATTACTGCAAGATTAGCATATTTTTCAGTACATTGAGCTAAGCCAGAAATCGAATAAGTCCAATTTCTATTCTGAACATATTATATATTTTGTTTACTTTCGCTTTTGAGTTGCGTTTAAAGTATGTTTTTTTTTTTATTAATTTCAGAGAAGCTTAAACATTTAAATTGTATGCTAATTTTATACAATACGATTAAATTTTCAAAGCACTGCTTATGATGTTTTTGTTTTGATTATGTGAAAAATAATTGTTTACTTTTTGGTTATATACAGGGTGTATCAGAAATAGGTACAAATGTTTAAACCAGTAATAGATTGGCTCAAGTAGAATTCAATGGTACTATTAATTTTTCAAAAATTGTTTATTTTTTCGAATTCAAAAATAAAATAAAATTTTGTTTGAGAACTGCTGATGATACATAGAAAATGCATTTAAGCTCTAGGAGATTATCACCTAATTGTAAAGTAAATCCAAAGTGGCAAACATGTAAAAACTTGTTTGGCTTGTGATAACAACAACAGACTGAATATAAATTACTGACCTACCTAATAGTATTGGTTTGTGGCAGGTGATGAGATCAGTAGATAACAAATTGAATAGGAAATTTGGTTGGTTGTTGCACTTTTGAAGAAACCATTCACAAAAATCCTGCCTACGTACATAATCCGGTGGTTGCAAACCTTGAACGCGTTGAACGTGGTAAGGGTGTAGTCCCTGATCTCGCAAAATCCGCCAAACAGTAGAATGGGAAACGCCAATTTGTAACGCAAGTCTTCTAGTGCTAACACTAGGACTTTCCTGCACTAATTCCAAGACATGCTGTTCTACATTAACAACCCTTTCTGCTCTTGGACGACCGCGATGATGGTTTTGTGTTTGATACGTGCCAAAATCCCGTAAATGTTGGACTGTTCTAGTAAATGTACGGCTGTTTGAAATGCGGCGCTGAGTATATCGCTCTAAGTACATTTGCCTTGCCCTTAGAGCATTTCCTTGAGCTTCCCCGTTAATAAGAACAACATCAGTAAGTTCAATGTTCGTAAAATTTTCTTTTTTGGTAGAGACACTGTTTGCCAGCTTCAACAACAGACTGAATAGAAATTACTGACCTACTTAATAGTATTGGTTTGTGGCAGGTGATAAGAAATTTTTTTGCACTTCTATCTTACTCTCCTTTGCATAACATGTCTTTGAACTCAAATTTTTGTTAATATCCTGCTGTACTCAAACTATTTTGGGTAAAATTTTCAATTATTATTTTCGCGTATCTTAAGGGTCTTATTGCCAAAGAAACGTTTTTTCTAGTTTGTGTGTATGTATTGTAATCTACCGTTGGATGTAACATTTGTACCTATTTCTGATACACCCTGTATACATGTGATGTTGATTAATATTAGAGACATGGGACTGCCGCATGTCAAATTATACTAGTATACTTGGCTACCCTAATTATTGCAAAGCAAGGTAGATATAAGGATATTTGTGCAGCATTAAAAACATAATTTTAAACTTTAAATAGTTATTTATGATATAAGTTTCACAAGTTTCACAAGAAATGGAATTTTTAATTTCTACAACAGCCATGTTTGGTTAGATGAAAACCCTCATGCTATTATTGAATCAAATCATCAACTACGATTTTTAATTAACGTTCGGCTTGGTGTTTTTTGAGATCATATGATAGGACTTTTTTTTCTTCCGAACCGTTTGACTGGCCAAATGTATCTCGACTTGCCTTGCCACTATTGTTAGAATATGTACCTCATTCATAGAATGAATATGTGGTTGATGTACGCTGGGGCTCCTATACATTTTTCAATCATGGTCAGAAATTTCCTAAACGAAAATTACAACGGCAGGTGGATAGGGCGAGGGGGTCCAGATGTGTGGCCACCTAGAATTCCCGACCTCGACTTTTGTATTTGGGAGTATTTAAAGTCGTTAATTTATTCAAGCCCTGTGAATAACTTAAACGAATTGCGAGAACGGATAGAACATGCCTGCCAGACTGTTCATGTGAAGCCGGGAATCTTTGAAAGAATGCGACGTTCATTTTTACGGAGATGCGAAGGATGTGTACAAATGGAAGGAGGACATGTAGAACATCATTCTACTTTAATTATTTGTAATTAAAATGATTTATTTACATGGCTATTTGTTTTAATGGGTGGGGAACGATTTTTTTGTTTGTATTGATGAGTCTATAAGTGGGTAAAATATCCGAACGTATTTTTTAAACACCCTGAATATATATATATATATATATATATATATAAAGTGTATTATGTCACTTCCAAAATAGATACATTTGCATCGGACTCACTTCATATATAACGCTATGACTTCCGATTTTGGAAGTCACTCCGTTCCCCCATGTATTTCGTGTTTACCGGGAAGTGTGTGTGGTTAGGTGATAAAATACGAAAATTGTTGTGGAAGTGTTTTCGACAGATCCCTACCTACAAAAAAGTGTTTTAGTTCCACTATATATCGTTGGCGCTAGCATCGCGTAAAGGTTGATATACATAGAAAAGTAGCAACAGCGCGAAGTAACTTCCGATACACCGACTGCACGTTCTCACTTCGTTTTACTGGCAACATTGCATTCGTCAATACTTTGAACTTTGCAACCAGTTTCTGACCTACAAAGTATTACCCTATGTTGCCCGTGCTTTCGTTAAATTTTGTCTATTTGAATGGATAATTGATAACCTAAATTTGCTTCTTAACGCTTGTTTTTCGGAGGAATGTTCGGTTTTTGTGAACGGGACTGTTAATCGCCATAATTGTCGCTATTGAGCCGAGAAAAACCCACACATATTTCATGAAGTTCACACTCAAAATCCTCAAAAATTAAACGTGTGGGCTGCGCGTTGCTGGACCTTTTTTTTCTACCAGGAAATCTAACACCAGGAGAAATATATTTGGGTTCAATACGAGATCGTGTTGATCCAGCAATAATTGAAATTATGTAGCAAAATGATCGTCACAATGTGAATGAGTAGATGTTTCATCAATACGAAACACCTCCACACTATGCCCTTGCCATTCGTCAGTATCTGGACGACACATTTTCTGGTAGATGGATTGGCTGAAGAGGAGTAGTGGATTGGCCTACGAGGTCACCAGATTTAAGCCCTTTAGACTTCTTTCTGTAGGGCTACATAAAAAGTAAAATTTACAATACTCAACCAGAATCCCTAAATGATTTGCGTCGACGGATCAACAACGAATACCGGAAAATTACCCTAAGAATGCTTCAGAACGTCCGAAACCGTTTTCAACGAAACGAACATTTAATGAAGTGAAAAATCATGAATTATTGGTTGTGGGTGGGTTACTATCTTTAAAAGGCATTTTCTCGAAAACTACCGAATTTGAAAAACTAGGAAGCGTTAAAACGAAAATTAAAACGAAAATAAATGCCCTTTAAACTAATGTATCACTTAATCCCCTTTCCCATTTAAAATTTTAGGGGCG
>JABXWE010017577.1:0-34339 GCA_014611495.1 Limonius californicus
GGCCACGAACTTTAACCCTCAGATCTTTTTAATTTTTATACGCTGGTATATGTATTTTGAAAATTGATTACTTTGTGTAAAAGAATATTTCATTTTAATTGTATTATTGGCGCAACCAGAGTTATTTATTTTCATTACAAATAATATTACAATTTTTAATTTTGAGCTAGCTAAAGATAGGGCAATTATATAATTTAATAATAATGATTTATTAGGTTATTACATAGCACTCTTTATGTCACCATCAACTTGGGGTGAATATATTATTTAATTAATATTTATTTTAAAATTCTAATTCATAGCATTTATTTTGACGCAAGCCATCGTGGGGCTTTTATATGTCAGTTATGTAACAAAAAGTAGGATATCGATAATTAATATTTATTTTATTAGCATATTACATAGTAATATATTAACTGACATATTAAGAGATAGTAATGTTGAATTTTTTCCCAATTTCTCAATCCGACTAGCAACCGTGGGATCTTAATGCTAAAAACCTTCTCTGGTATTTCTGTCGTTCGGATTCGACTTTAAACTGTAGGTCCCCCGTGTTCCTACCTTAGCGCTGAGGAAAAACACGTGGCAGAGAAGAGGCCGATGCCCAGCAGTGGGACGGAAAGGTTGTTGATGATGATGATGATGAATGTTGTGTATTTAAGAGTAAAACCTATTGTACCAGCTGAATTTTAGTTTGACTATTGTTAAATAGTACATTAAAGTTATAAAGCGTGTGATTTAAGTAAAGACACATGAATGAATTGTTTGATACAGTAAACATTTTTCTGATGATACTGTACACAGACTTTGTGTAAGGGTACGTTGTCCTGTATGTCTCTTTTTCCTAGCATCATAAGGAAGATTCTAAATTATTCTATATGTCGCTTTAAGATCAACAATTAATGGCTCATTATTTATGCGTAAACTGATATAATTTAGAACAAGCGGAACCGCCATTTGTATGAAAAAGTTTAACTGCCGAATAAATCACCTTTAATAAAAAAATAAATAGAACGAGTATTATTAGAAATTGGTGCGCCTCACATTTTTTGGAATGAATATTCCCATTTTGCTCATCAACATTTCGAGTTTGACTTAATAAATTTCTATTAACTTTATAGATTCGCATACAAATGTAGCCAACGGTTTAAAGGTAGCCCTAATTAAATCGAAATTAAATGCAAAATTAGTTCGTTTAAGACGGCGCCAAGTCGGAAAACGCAGAGCGGGTAGTAAGTTGACAATTATCGTCTTCATGACAATATAAACGGGCCATAACTTGGACTAATTATAAGTCCTCGGTTGGATTCCCGACAGGAGCACAATGGCTGCGAACGGACCTGGCGTTAACTAACCGTGCCGAGCTTATCCTAATTACCGCTATAATTAGTGTAGCGCTAGTGTCACTACCGCACGACGCCGTTTTGTCACCGACGCCGCGTTGCCTGGCAACCCTAACATGAGCATCGCACTTGATTCGTCGGTGTTTTATGGATTTTTGACCGCCCGCTTTTTATGGAATTAATTGCTTTCAGGGGAATGACTCGAGTTTACGTTAATTTTCATAAATGTCTTGCATGGACGCCGGTGACCAAATCACCGCACCACATCCACAGCCAACAGCTAGAGTGCACCTTAATCGGTTTCCGTAACCAATGGAACAAATACCCAAAAGTACTGAATCAAAACTCTGAATATACACTGACCTATACTATACTAGATATTATCAAGGATAAACAAAATCGTAACAAATTATTAAGATAAGTTTTGGTTATGTAATATTGCTTATAGTCAAATTGCTTGTAAAAGATCAAATGTCTATTTAAAAATTTAGTTAAACCTTTTTTTAAATTTGAACCAAAAAACCTTCTCGTAAAGTATATAATTACATCAAATTAAATGATTAAATAATACGTTAATAACGATGAGGTTTTCGGAATTATCTAATAAAGTAAATATTTGGTGGACAATAATAAAATGATTTTTCATTTATTGAAAAATCATTGAAATGGTTGCTTTTCCCCATCCAAACAAACATGTTCTGGTTCGATTACTGAAATCTCTGGAATTTTAGCAAGAAAAAGCAGCTGTTATGTAGCTACCTAACACGAAATAGAAAGATGACTTTTTAAAACAGGGATAGGAATCAAAGGCTCATCAGGCACGTCAACATAATTTGAAAATAATGGCGTTATTATCGTCGTTGTGCGGCCGCTTAGCGTCAGCAGGAGCGACGGCATTATCTGGTGGCCGATGATAGAACTTGAGTAAACAGTGTGGTTGCCTCTGTATACAAACCGGGACTCCACAGGCGTAACATGTGGGTTTCGCGGGATTAACCCTCTAACCAGTATGAATAAAAGGCGAATACTGCAGCACACATTTACCTTACGTGTCTACAGTAATAGAACGAAGTATGATAATTAGTCGAGATTAGTTCTGTGTATATTTTTAACCACACCTCAAATTACATAAAGATGCCTAATCTGTGTTTTGAAACATATCAAAATTGCAAATATTAAGCCATTACATACATTTAATAGTAAATGTAATACAACTTTAATAATTGTTTTTGAATAAAAATACATAACGTATTTTGCTGATTATTCCACTACACAAGGTGAGTCGGAAGGAAAGTCCCAAATCCTAGGAGCGTTTTCCACACGTAAGTAGATGATTAAAAAACACAAAAGTTCTAATACGATTTTTACATGTCTTTTAAAATTACAGGGTCTTAAACAAGTTAATCGAGTATCTTTGCACGTTTTAATTGAAAAATAATATTTTTTCCATTACTATAAAATTATTTGCAATTATCTAAAAGTGATCTATAATGCCACAGATCTACTCGCATTTGGAATAATGTAAATATGGGTCATTCCATATCCAATCAACTTATGTTTGAACCTTTACATCGCCGATTTTAATGAAATTATCGGATAAGTGTCAGTATATGGAGACATGTAAAATACAAATTTTGGGACTTGAACTATTAACGGCTTCGAAGTTATAGGGTGTCAAATTTCGAGCATTTTTCCCCCATAAATGTGTAGTTCTTATTTTAAATAAATATATAGAATTTACGATAATTGTTTAAATGATGATATAAACATTATTTTAAAGTATATACAATGTGCTTTCATTTGATATATAACTTCCCCAAGTTTGTTTGTTATATTCATACGAAACATACGCCTACTTGGTCAGCAACGTTTTTTTAATTTGTCGAAAATCGGTGTAATTAATTTTGATAAAAAAATTGTGTGTTTACCGACTGTAACCCTTTATAATAGTGGAAAGTTTTATCGTAAGATCTCAATGAGAACATAATGAAAAAAAATATTTTCCATCGGAGGCTCTACTGCTAATATCAATCTTGAAACAAAAGAAAATCACAGTTTGTTATAATGGAAATACAATCTGACTTTGAAAATTGGCTTCTACAATTAATAATTTTATAATTTGGCGTAATTTTAGTCATCACAAAGAAGAACTACCTACAAATATTTACAAACACAACTAAAATGAACGAAAACACTGTTCAGGCATACTACTACACAAATAATAAAATGAAAAATAACTATTTCTAGAGATTTATATAATAATTAAGATAACAAAAACTAGTATTTACGAATATTTATAATAAAAATCGACTAACTAATCAATTGGAAGTGTAGAAACTTTTATTCTAAGACCTCGTTGTGAACACAGTGAAAACAGTTGCTGTTTGCGAATGCCCTCTAAAACAAAAGAAAAAGATAGTTCGGCTACTTTACACCCAATAGTTTGTGCGTATTTCAAAAACAAAGAAAAGTTCAAACATGTAAGTTTTGGTTTTATAGGAATGTTTGAGACATTGACATTTATTCTAAAAATATCCAAATTACCACTCCAAAAGATTTGTTCAAATGATGCCAAACAACCTTAGGAATATACACTTTTTAAATATTACTAACATCGAATATGAAGAAGAAAAAATACTATTACAAAGAAAGATTTAATAGAGTAGTACAAATAGAAAGTACACAGAAGTACCACTGCTTTATTCCACATTCCAAAACCCAAATGTTATCTAAATTATTTTCATTTTTAGAAGACAGAATCATTGTAAATGTTGGTATATAATTAATTGGTTATTCTACTATTGTTAATATTCGTGAATAACTGTTCCTACTTATGATACCCGTTGCAGTAAATATGTGTGTCTTTATGTTAATGACTAAATGTTAAATATTCGAAAATACTGGTTTCTGTTATGCGAATTATTATATAAATCTCTAGAAATAATTATTTTTCTTTTTATTATTAATGTAGGTATGCCTGAATAGTTGTTTTCGTTTATGTTAGTTGTTTTTGTAAATAGTTGTAAGTAGTACTTTTTAAGCTGACTGAAAGTATATCAAACTACTAAATTGTTAATTGTGGGAGCCAATTTTTAAAGTCAGATTGTGTTTCCACCATAACAAACTGCAATTTTCTTTTCTTTCAAGCAAGACTGGCAATATCAGGAGAGCCGCAGATGGAAAAGTATTTTTTTTTTCACTATGATCCCATTGTGATCCCGCCATAAAACTTTCCACAATTATGAAGAGTTATAGTCGGCAAACACACAATTTTTTTTATCAAAATATATACTTCAATTTTCGACAAATTAAAAAAAGTTTCTGACCAAGTGGGCGTATGTTTTGTATGAATATAACAAACAAACTTGGGGAAGTTACATATCAAATAAAAGCACATTTTATATACTTTCAAATATTGTATGTATATATCATCATTTAAACAATTACCGCTAAATATGTACATTTATTTAAAGGAAAAACTACACGTTTATGGCTGAAAAATCGAAATTTGACAGTCTATAGCTTCGAAGCCCTTAATATTACAAGCCCCAAAATTTGTACTTTTACATGTCTCCATATAGGTACTGACACTTATCCGATAATTTCATTAAAATCGGCGATGTAAAGGTTCAAACATAAGTTGATTTGGTTTCGGCAATGGGAATACCAGAGCTGCGGTTGAAGAATACTGCTAACGATTTCCTCATCGTAGTATTCCAAGTAGAGACGTATTTGTCTAAGTCTTCCAACACATTATGTGACAGTACTGTAGTGTACGCGTTCTACATTTATCGAGTTGTCTTGTTTTGGGTTGGATATGTTTTTGTTATTATTTACTTAGTTACCGTAATTTACTATTTTGTATTTACACGAATAAATCTGTCTCTCCAATTCAGTCGTTTAATTCAAAGTTATTTGGTGTTCGGACCTACTGTAAGGTCTAAGCATAGTACTTCGTGACCCCAGACGTTTTTCCAAAGAAGTTTCTCCCACATTCGGTGTTCCTACCAAAAAGCCGGAATTGCTCCATTGTGCTTGATCCTCGCCCAAGCTGTCTTGCTGATCTGTGTAGCTGCATATTGAATACAGATAAGTTGTCCCACTTTCTCATATTTCAAATTTTTATAGTAATTTTGTCATAATGCCATTTCCTGAATTTGACAATGACATATATTTCACTACCTTTATTTCTTATTTTCGCTTACATAACATTACTAATCGAATACACGGATTCGATAACACATAACACATTTATACCCACTGTAGGAACTGTTTTTCTAAATTTACAATTTGGGTTCCTCCGTGACCGTACAATTTCCTGGCCTTTTATTTTAGCAAACATTACTATTCCTATTTTGGGAATCAACTTTCTTCAACATTTTAAGTTGTTGGTGGATCCAGTTTCGGGAGTACTGTTGCCTCATCGTTCTGATGAACAAGTCATTTCACTTGAGTCAGATCCGAGTGCAGCAGTTTCTCTCCATACTGATCCACTTTCAGCTTTATTATCTCACAATTCTTTACCTATTTTGATATTACTAAACCAATTCTTCATAACACATTCCATAAAATTATCACAACGGGTCCTCCCGTTGCGTCAAAGCCTCGGAGACTTAATCCTAATCAACTTAAATTTCTTGAAGGTCACCTGCAAGAACTCTTAGACCACGGGATTATTCAGCGATCAGACAGTCCTTGGGCGACGCCCATTCACATGGTGGCAAAACCGGATGGTTCTTGAAGGGTTGCCGGCGATTACCGCAAGCTGAATGCTGTTACGGTACCGGACTGATTTCCTATTCCATTCATGCAGGATTTCACTGCGAAGCTGGCTGGTTCCCGAATCTTCAACAAATTGGATATCAAAAAGGCTTACTTTCAAATACCAATTCATCCAGAGGATGTCCCTAAAACGGCTATTACCACGCCTCTGGGTGCTTTTCAATACCTTCGACTGAATTTTGGACTACGGAACGCGCCAAGTTCTTGGTCAAGATTTATCTCACAGGCTTTATCGAAGCTAAGTTTCTTATTTTTTTACCTTGATGACGTTTTAGTATTCATACTTTTTACACAAATCATGACATCACACTCACTTTCGCCTTTTTTTAATGTTTGTAAACATTAATTTTTTACGGTTTTTTGTTATGCATACATATTTTTTTCTTTTTTTTTTCTGTTTTCAGACTGCACTCACTTCTCCATCCTTCCCGATTTTCCTGTTCCTGTTTAATTTAACTTAACTTTAAGGATCTTTTGTATTGTTTTCATCATAATTGTATTAGTCTTAAGTTTTTTTATTGTTCAATATTAATTTGTTACTTTTAAGGATTTAAATAAAAGTTTTTCAGCATAAGGGTTTTTTAACTACCACAATCGTTCTACATTTTTATTACCTCTATAACGTGGGTCAAAATTTTGTTTCGAACACATGATTGTGGAAGTTTTCCCTTTAACAAAGGCCTTTTTTTTTCTTAAATGTAGTGCACGCCTTCTACATTTATCGAGTTGTCTTGTTTTGGGTTGGATATGTTTTTGTTATTATTTACTTAGTTACAGTAATCTACTATTTTGTATTTACACGAATAAATCTGTCTCTTCAATTCAGTCGTTTAATCCAAGGATATTTGGTGTTCGGACCTACTATAAGGTCTAAACGTCATAGTACCAAATTTTCTGATTCACATATAACATCTGAAGGTGTTCGTGGACAAAATGTAAAAGAAGTGGAAAACATTCTTGATTTATTGGAATATAGCCCTACGACTAGCTATCGAAGAAGTGCTCAATTTGAGTGATTCGCACACCACACGAACAAAGCTTAGATCCACACCATATACTGCGTGTACAGCACCTACAACCGAGAGACCATGCTAAACGTATGTAATTTTGTTGGTGGATAAATGCTAATCTTAACTTGCTATAGAGCTACATTTACCCGCGACAGCCCGCTGGAGATCTCACCCATGGTTTGATCAAAATCCACACGAAATAGTTGAGGCAAATTACCAGCATCATTTTTCAGTTAACTTCTAGTGTGGTATCGTCGGTAATCATATATTTTGCCCTTTCAGTTTTGAAAATTGCCTAACAGAAGAACGGTAGGTCTTCTAATTTATGCGAAATGATTGACTAGGACTATTAGACAATATTCCTTTAATCATAAGAGATGCTAAGTACTATCAGCAAGATGGGGTTCCTCCACATTGTTTTCTTCAGGTCACGCAGTATTTAAATACGACGATGGTTCGATTAGTTGACCGCCAAGGTCTCCAGATCTCACACCATTAAACTTTTGTTTGTGGGGCTGGTTGGAAACAGTTGTATAGGTTAAAAGTGGCCAATCGAGATGTACTAATTCGTCATAGGTATTGTAAATTCTGCAGCTTTTATAAAGGAATATCAAGGTGTGCCACAAGTAACAGCATTACTATTGATCTTATTATACTTTTTATCAGTTACGTAAATGATTTATAAACCTGTAGACTGGATAGATTAATTATATCTTATGTAGGCGCTACTGGCATATATGTATAGTGGCGACAGCTGGTATAAACTTAAAAGGTAAACCAATAAATATTTAGTAGGATTGTAATGTATTAACTACGAATATTAAAAAATAAATATTGATTTTCTTGAATCGCGTATGAACGTATGACTTTCTTATATTGTCACGAAGTGGGATTTTATAACTAATTTGCGATCTTCTAGATTTAATAAATAACGCTGATTAAGACAAACTTGCATAGTAAATTACATTAATTACTAATATAAAATTATCAATTGAGCCTACATTGTTATAAATTTATACGGATGAAACATTATAAAAGGCAGTGAATAGAATTTCTTGGTTGGTCATTAATTTTTAAATAATGTCAGGTAATAGTATTGTATAACAGAATGCAGGAACATTTTATGGTTTTCAATCATGCGTTGTTGTAGAACATTTACGAAAATACAGAGCTTTTCGGTGAATTTGTAAGGAAAACTTCTCGAAGCTATGGCCTGTCAGGTTTAATCAAACATTTTGAATTAAAACATACACCTAACTTTAACTAAATTTATTAATTTTAATTTAATTTAACTAGTATAAAACACATCGTAAAGAACGGAGAAATACCACTAGCTTTTGGCAAGTGGTGTCTTTACTAACTATTTTAGAGGAGGAAAGAGGATATAATGATAAGTGGCTTATAAACTGAATACAATTGAATATGCTCTACGTTATACAGCATAAGGAATAAGAAAATGTTTAATATAATGTAAAAAAAGTGTCTTATGTTCCAATTACATATTTAAATTCTTAATAATTTGTACCACTTCGTGACAATATGTATATAATATTACATCCCCTGGAGTTAATGATGATAAATGTAAACACAAAACACTTGGAATTTAAACTAACAAAAATCATATACTACCCATTTCGATTATGAGGAGACGATTGTAAATATTAGTTTGTTTTATATATATGTATATATTGCTATGTTATTTAATTTAAAATATGTTATTATCCTAAGCTATGCTTCAATTATGTTATTTTTGCTACGTAATACATAAATCATATTAAAAGGATATTGTTTTTGATCTTGTAAATCCAGATTGTATCTGAAATTGAGATTAATTAATTGTTGTTATGAAAACTATGCTATATGAAAGGTTATTATTATAATCAATAAATGTAAACCTTATTAGAATAAGAGGTAGTTTCCGATCTTCGGAATGTCCTACAATTTGACTTGTTAGTTATCAAAGTGATGTGTTTATGGATATTCGTTAGTAAATAGTAATGGGGACGTTTATGTTCTATGGTAATGATAAATTTGGGGTGTCCTGGGCAATATTGGAGCCCTGAAACGTAAAATGTTATAATTTTGTATTTTACCTTTCATAAATATGTTTTTATCAAAATTAATTTGTGAATTAAGATTTCATTAGGTATAGTAATAAATAGTTTGTGTTGAAGTACCTTTGTTTAGTTAAATTACGTTGTTAATTTAGAAATAATGAAATTTTAGTTAAAAATATTGATTTTGCGGTTATAATTTAATTATTACTTATTATTATATTGTTAGAAGATATACAGCATGTAAATGTTTATAATTAAGTTGTATGAAGGGTTTTGTAACTGTTATTTATAATTTTGAGACTCAATTGAAGAAATTTGCGTAAATTTGCAATTTAATTTAAAATTTAAATTATGTGAAGTGTTTGTTCTTTATTAATAATAATAAAACTCACCTGATATTAATTCTTCGAAAGTGTTTTTTTAATTTACTCAAAAGTTTCTGGAAAGAAATTCAATTAAGGTCAGTTAAAGTAATTTCTTACTTAAATTATATTCGCTTACCTGGATTTATAAATGGTTATTGAAGTGTTAACTTGGATATTGGCACGTTTTACGAGAAAGCTGGAAGAATTGCATCTTTAACGGTCATCACGTATTCAGCGAGGGACTCGTAGATCTGAAATGACAGCATCAAGGCCGAAATAATGCAACCGTATGAAGTTTAGTGGAACTATGCCGTAAAAGGCGTTTCAAAACCATTAGAAATAAAAAGATAAGTTCACAGGTATTTTTTATTTGTTTAATTTATAATTATGATTATATAACTATCATGGGTGAAGCCACAAAAAATAATATTTTGATTAGAACCCTGATATGTCTTATAAGAATATATGCTGATGTAAATTAGAACTTAAGTTCTTCGTTTAATAGATAATTAATTTTAAATTTTATTAATGGGCGCAACCAACGTGGAGTTTAGTATATGAATTTATTTATGTTTAATAATTATTTCTACGATATTACATAGCATACATTTATGGCTAGTCAACGTGGGGCTATTTAATTATTTGATTATTTATAACAACTATCACAGCAATGTATATATATAAAACTCATATAAGTTAAAAACGGAAAACAGTGTTGACATTACTAAAATCTTCAATACCGCGTTTACTGTCAAAAGTCAAATGAATTAATATAACACAATCTTAAAATATCATAAAATCAAATATACAGGGTGCTAATGAATTGCAGGGACAAACTTCTAGGGCTTAAAGTATATCTGAAAACAAACATTTTTTGTTAATAAATGTATGATGAAAAGTGCTTCCTTTCAGGGACAGAGCTTCTCAAAGATTCTTATGACCGTACATTTATTAACAAAAAATGTTTGTTTTCATGTATACTTTAAGCCCTAGAAGTTTGTCCCTACAATTCATTAACACCCTATATACATAGATGCACATACATACCTACTCATTGTGGTATTGTAGATGCTTTTCTTGAAAATAATTCATGCACCATTTTAAATTTAAATATTATATAAACAGTATTTGCAAAACTTTTTATCGCTTTATATTAGGCAGGTAAATACCAACATAAATTTTGCTTGTAGATTAAGATTTTCTCGGTAACACCAGTTTAAAATACTATACCTACAGGGTGTTTAAAAACAAGGTCCGGTAATTTAGACAACTATCGTATAAATAAAACCTAACAAAAGTTTTAATCAACATATGTACGTCTGCAAACCATTGTTTCGGAGATTTTGTTTTTTAATAAATAAACTGCAATAGTTAGCTTTTCGTTTGCCATGAAAAACGAAATTTTAAGTTATTTTTCTTTGTTTAGTTTACTCAATTGTATCCCGTACCTTATCCAGCGGGTACATCCCCTTACTGTTTTTGATTATGCTTCAAGAATGGTTTTTTAGATTCATACCGAGAAAAGTAGCAGGAAATCCAAACTTTTTTGGCAATATTTTATTTACCGATGAAGCTATACTTTTACAAATAATGATGTTATTAATCGGCAGACGAAAATTCTCATGCTGATGTTGAGCGAAGGCATCAACATCGATTTCTGTTAATGTTTGACTGGGTATTTTGCAAGCCCGTCGAATAGGGACAGTATTTTTACCATATCGTTTAAGTGGTGAACTGTATTTTGACTTCTAGAATAAGACTATTTGAAGCCGTATTCCTGAATTGTAACGTTTATCTGCGGTTTATGCACGATGGGGCTCCTCCACATTTCTCAATCAATGGCGGAGATTTATAACCTGTAGCGACAAATAGCTAAGACGAGAGGTCTGATTATAGGGCCATCTAAATCCTCTGATTGTAACTCACTAGACTTTTGTTTTAGGGTAGATGGTATATTTATTTACCCGTTAATATCTTTACTGTTCGCTTTTTTCACAATAATGAAATTTATTGATTAAAATACAAAAACGTACCTACATAATCTTTGAAACAATTGGGTTTTGCAAATGTATATTGATTAAGACTTTTCTGTTTAGTTTAATGAGGACTGTCCGTGGGTATCCAACCTTTTTTAAACACCTTTTATATACATACATGTTATTTTAATTTTTATTCAATATTTCCTGAACGAGCAATCGATATAAGATATAAGAAGGGAATGCTTAAGTAACACATCACATGTTAAAATAGTATGCGCATATCAGCTAATTATGGAAAAATTGTTCCTTCCCCAAATCCTAACCAGCTTCAAGAGTGGCGTCCATCAAATTATATTATTTGCTGTACCTATCATTCCAACTCAACTTTCTTTAGTGCAAGTAGAATGCAAATCGGTGGAACTTCTACTACTAGAGATACGCCTATTTAAAAGCATGGGCGGCAACAAAATTCGGAACAGGTTGTAGTATGATGGAGGCGTAGCTTACAAACCAGTAATTTAAAAAAGGTAAGTAAATTTACTAACTAAAACTTAACTAAAGTACTGGTGGTGGTTATGATGAGGTAAAGAATCATATACGTTGTGTTTGAAAAAACTAGTAATAGAAGGTCCCATTGTATACCTATTATTTGTTCGCTTTTCGGAAACTTCAGTGAAAGTGCTTTACGAACAATTTAACAAAACAGGAATTTGTGCACCATGCAGAGCAAAATGTTCGGTGGGGGGTTAGCTGCGGAAACCATAACGTATGTCTTCACTTAGGCCAGGCAGTTGATACAATTACTATAATTATTTTATCAAAGAATAGTTCAGTTGTTTCATCTTATAAGATGTTTAATTAAAAAAGTGGCACAAGGTGTGTATGGACGTCCAGCTAAATTGAAGTTTTTATTTCATAGTTTAAAAAAATTCAAGAACAGCAGCTGGATAAAATGCACATTTGATGTACTAGACGATTTCGTACGTAATAAAAACATATTTCCAATATAAATCAGAAGCTAACATAAAGTTTACAAACTATTCGGCAAGGATACAAACAACATTTAGACAGGGGCGCCGTTAGTCTATTAGCGGAAAGGTCGCACTTTTTCAACTGCCCTTTGTGTTCCCTCGATTATTTTATTAAATAGGAGTATACCGAGTGTAGGTACAGGGTGATTTTAATAGTTATGCAAATATTCTAATTGGTAATAGAGGACGGTAAAATAACATGTTTCGTCCAATAAAGTCTTATACAAAAATTGTTAGTTTTAGAAAAAGCAGGTTGAAATTGATCTAAAAAAGTTATAGATAGCCTCAGGTTTTTTTGAAAAAAGGTAATTAAAAACCAAAGAGGGCTGTTTGTTATTAACGTCACATTGACGTCTTCGTTTTGAAAAATGTCTGCTGTACTTGCTCGAGATTTGTACCGTAAACGTTTACCTCGACGGCTATAGTTCTTACGATGAGCATTTTTCAGTTTCGGATTTGCGCTTTATTTGTACACCACAAACTGAACGCAATTCTGTCTTTGTAAGTTGCTTGCAGATTCATATTTCCGATAAAGACGTATGTCGTAGTGACATCTGCGAACGAAACAACACCAACACTGTACGTGTGGCGTATAGTATCGGCTGACGCGTTTAGTACAAAGAAACAGAGATACTTGAGGAATGGCGTGCTGATGCAACCAAACGTTACTATTTAAATCTGTTTCCAGCAGTATTTAAAATGTTTTGGAGATTTATATGTCAATATTTTATTTTCGGAAGTTACCTGTAAGAGTTTTTATTTACCATGTTGTTTATTGCTGAAATTTTTTTTATACACTTTGGGAACCTTTGTTTTTGCTGGGAAATAGTTCTGTAGATATCCCGGTTTGTATTTGTTTGTGGAAATTGGTACTAAGGGGTTGAAGATAAAATAATAGCATTTTAGTTATACAGCCATTAAAAGGTAATTACAGTTACTGGAATATATTCTTGAAAACACGATTGTACTTAGCCAGTTCAACATTGGATGTTAGTTGGTGTTTAGCTATTGTAAAAGGAATGTACAGAATGTACGATGAAAAAAATTATTGTATATTTTACTCATACTGTTTACGCCTGTTTTACCACTTACCATTTTCAAGAATACATTCCAGTAATTATTTTTTTAAGACAAAATCAGCCAAATTCCTAAAGTTTTTTTTAATTTAATAACAATAATTTAGTACAATGTGAAATCAGATTAAAAAAGAACGCACTAAACCTTTACATACATTTTAAAAATATTTCATGTTCGCTAATTATTAGCTTTTTCAAAACAGCTATGTATACACTTAATTATTAATATCTGAAAAATTAAATAGACTTGTGAAAGAATTAATAAAACGGCAAACAAAAAATACAATTAACTCACCTAATTAGTTACACCTGTAAGCACATTTTCTGTATAATAATGTCATTGATCAATAATAAAAGCTGTATAAAACACATTTTTAAACAATTATTAGTTATTTATAATAAAATACAAATCCAAATAACCTCCATGATAAATATGCTTAAAACATGAGCGAACAGACAATGCCCCCACTGCCCCCAAATAAAAGAAAATAAAAAATTTATAACTTTACCTTTTATTTCCAGGGTCTCGTTATTAATAGAAAAAGAATTAAAAAAACATAATTTTAATATTGACTTTTAAAAAATACAAATACTTTAGGAAAACAGTTTTTTAATAACCTTAAGTAAGATAAGTAAATTTAGAATTTGAAATCAAACATTAGTATAACCAAATAGAGTGTAATAGTTTGGTGAAGCTATTATATATGGCCAAAGTTAAACAAAGCATTTAAAAACCAGAAAAATCAACATAAAAATTCTTATTAAATTAAGATTAGTTCTTCCGAGTTAAACCTACAACTAGCCCTGCCTGATCATGCAATTGATAACCTTCACAATTTTAATTTTGATACACCCAAAATATTGCAGAGAGAATCAGATTTTAAAAAAGACTAGTATATGAAATGCTTGAAATAAAAAAGCCCTACGGCTATTAATTATCAAACTGATATAATAATATAAAAAAAGCTAATAATAAATTTGCAAATAGTTTGTCATTCAGTTTATAATTTTATTTTCTAGTGTAGGTATTTTGGTAAATTGTAAGGTATTTGGATTTTGCGCATTAAAGATTATTGTCTGTTCGCTCATGTTTTAAGCACATGTATCATGGAGGTTATTTGGATTTGTATTTTATTATAAATAACTAATAATTGTTTAAAAATGTTTTATACATCTTTTATTATTGATCAATGACATTTTATTATACAGAAAATGTGCTTACACGGGTAACTAATTAGGTGAGTTAATTTTATTTTTTGTTTGCCGTTTTATTAATTCTTTCACATACTATTTAATTTTTCAGATATTAATAATAAGTGTATACATAGTTGTTTTGAAAAAGCTAATAATTAGCGAAACGTCAACATAAAATATTTTTAAAATGTATGTAAAGGTTTAGTGCGTTCTTTTTTAATCTGATTTCACATTGTACTAAATTATTGTTATTAAATAAAAAATAACTTTGTGATTTTGGCTGATTTTGTCTTAAAAAATAATTATAAATAAATAATTAACAGCCGTGATATTTGAATTTTATATGTTTTAATATTCCAGTAACTGCAATTACCTTTTAATGGCTGAATAACTAAAATGCTATTATTTTATCTTCAGCCTCTTAATACCAATTTCCACAAACCAAAACAAACCAGGATATCTACAGAACTATTTCCCAGTAAAAACAAAGGTTCCCAAAGTGTATAAAATCGGTTTCAGCAATAAACAACATGGTAAATAAAAACTCTTACAGGTAACTCCCGAAAATAAAATATTGACATATAATCCTCCAAAACATTTTAAATACTGCTGGAAACAGATTTAAGTAGTGACGTTTGGTTGCATCAGCACGACATTCTTCAAGTATCTCTGTTTCTTTCTAGTAAACGCATCAGTCGGTAGAATACGCCACACGTACAATGTTGGTGTTGTTTCGTTCGCATATGTCACTACGACATATGTCTTTGTCGGAAATATGAATCTGCAAGCAACTAACAAAGACAGAATTGCGTTCAGTTTGTGGTATGTAAATAAAGCGGTAATCCGAAACTGAAAAATGCTCATCGTAAGAACTATACTGCCCAACGCGCAAACCTCTGTGCAAACCTCAGAGATTTTGGATCCTTTGCTAAGGACAAACGCGATATTGGTCGGCAACGTGAGAATCGAATCCTCAATGCCGAAGAGGAGATTTTGCAGGCAGTGGAAAACCAGTCGCAAATAAGTAGGTACACGACATCTTGCTAACCAGGTAGAAGTATTCCAGTTTGTAATCAGGTGAACTCTAAAAGAACAAGGATTACATCCATTTCATATTCAAAAGGTCCAGGCTCTGAAACCAGGAGATCTACTTGGTCGTGTTCATTTTTGCGAATGGCTTCAACATAATCAAGGTGCAAATCCAAAGTTTGTGGCTAATATAACTGGTGAAGCTGGTTTCTCACAAAATGGGATTCATAACGCTCATAACACGCACATTTGGAGTGATGAAAATCCTAATGAAATTCGAAAATGTCATTTCCAGTAATCATTTTCCATCAATGTCTGGATAGGAATCGTTGGAGATCGTCTTATTGGATCCTATGTTAAATGGTAACGGTTATATACCTCGATTTTATGGAAAATGTTCTACCAGAGTTGCTAGAGGAAGTTCCGCTACATAAGCTTTATCTCCATGATGGCGCTCCACCTCATTTCGCTGCACAAGTAGCGGGTTGGGTGAAGAACATGTTCCCAAATCATTGGATTGGCCGTAATAGACCGATCTTCGGCCTCAAAGATCACCTGACTTAAAGCATTGTGATTTTTTTGTATGGGGTCACCTGAAGCAACTTTTTTACAGTTTTCCAGTCGAGACAGAAAAACTCCAGCGACGAGTTAATAAGGCCGCATTGCAAATTCGTCAAAGTGCAGGAGTTTTGGAACGCGTTCGGAGGAGGTTTTGGATACGCCGTGCGGAAGCTTGCATTGGCAACGCTGGTCAGCATTTTGAGCATCTCCTTTAGCGGCTTGCTTTAATTGAAATTTTGTTTATGATGTAATGTTTCACAATTACTAATAAAATGTTTCGATCGTTGTTAAAATCCTTTGATTCAACTTGTCACATCTCATAATTCAAAAGCTGCGCGCTCTATTTGAAAACTTTCAGCGGCTCTCAAACAAGGTAATGTCATTGTGTTTCTCAAGAACTATAAACATTTTTACAAGGCAATTTTGAGTAGGTATATTGTATTTTTCTGATGTGAGCAATCACTGCTTAAAATATTTGCGTAGCTATTATAGTCATCCGGTATAATAAGAAGTACAATTTTAATTATTATAATTCAGAGAATTACAGAATTTCAGAACCTGAAGGGTAAACTGAAATATTACTTTAGTACAGGGAAAGTTCTCCTCCCAGAACAATTTTTATGGCGGTGTTCCTCTATGTGTTTAGCTTAAAACCTTGTACTTAAAATTATGTTAATTATATTGTATATACAGTAATTTGTCGAAAGGTAATTGTTGAAAATGCAATTTAAATGTAATATCTTTACAATGAACTTTTCTAACCATGTAGTTTTTCTTAGATATTTTTTACTACCTCAGCCCTAGTATGACACGACGCAGAATTTTGTACACAATTCTACAAAACATACGAACCAGAATTTTCTGAAAATCCGCAAATAGGGCAAATTTACGTGGATATCCAGGAGAAAATTATCAAAGTAATCACGTTACTGTGGATAATGTAGAATTGTATCAAGGTTTCACAATACTAGGTTGATGCGTAATGCGTAGGGCTTTTATTTATTTATTTTACTTCAACAAAAATTAAATATGGACGCGAGCAAGATAAAAGAAAGTGTGGTTAGCGTCGGCGCGGTGGCGTAAACACATTTACCTCTCTGCCCTCTGTGATCATTAACAAACATTAAAAATTGCTCGTTTGCGCATCGATTCGATGCCGAATATAGTACAACATTTTGCACAGGGAATTTTCAATGAAATGATACAATATTTTTCAGAAACTCTAAATTTCTAACTTGAATTTTGTACAAAATCTGCGTCGTATCATACTAGCCTAATACCCGTTTCTTCAAGTGCTAGTAATTTCAACATTTTAAATAAAAAAACTATGTAACTGTAGTTTTTTTATTTTTGTTATGTTCGCTGATTATAAACTAGGAAGATATAACAAATGAAATATTCACAAATAAATTGTATAGAATGTAATAAAGAGAAGATAATACATGTCCTAAAATTGGCAAGGCCAACATCAGTCCATATAACTCTACAGTTCCATTACCCGAATCTACACGTAATTAAGATCCTAATCAATAAAAAAGTAGAAGCAAGTGAAGTGTCACTTAAATATTATTGCTTATATAAGTGATGATACGAAAATCTCAAAAATCAAACTTAATTTTAGCAATTGAGGCAAATACAAGGTTAAAAAGTGCTTAAATTTAAAAAAAATTAAAACCTGTTGGAAAACCATAAGAAGTTGTCAGTAATCTTGGTTAAAATTCTCTTTACCTACATACTCGAAACAGTCAAAAGTAGCCTCAACAAAATGGAGCACCACCACTTCTTTAAAAAGCAGCCTAAAAAATGATCAAAGAAACCGCATATGCGTTGCCGCCTGCACTAGTGTAATGGCTGCTATTGTTATTGTGTAGGGGTTTACTTCCTGCACTCCATGTATTGAAAAATTACAAAGTTTTACATATAACTTTCTGAGCAAAACACGAGCTTCCACAACTGTATGTTACAAAGCATCTTAGAAGGCAATAAAGCTAAAAACTTGCACGCTACTGAACGGTTAGGGGAATTAAGGGTAAAATGGACCAATTGAAACGCAATTTATCATCGTCGCAGCAGGCCATAGATGACAAAAGAACGGCGACTGCTCGTGGGTACGTGTTTTGTTTAGGCCTATGTTCGCCTGTTTTAGGACGATATCAGAAAATCACGTTGGAGTGAAATCGCTTTTGTTTATCTTTCATCGATTTGCGACGTTTATATTTGCTGAGTCGTAGTTCCGAATTAAAACAACTTAGATGAAATTAGTTAGAAGTATTACATTAATTCACTATGTAAAGTAATTCTATAAAACACAAATTTTATATCTAAAGTACATTAGTACCTGTAAGCTCAATAATAAGGCCATATCGAAAAACACCCTGTAGATAAATCATTCTTCTAACATATTATGTGGAAATTAAGGAGCTGGAAAACATTTATTATACACTAATTTTGCTTTACACAACTAAAAATTTGTTTGAGTATGTTCTGAAGCATACTATTTGACACAAAACTATAGTTCCTTGTCAAATTGTCTTCAAATATAAGTATAATTGCCACGCACCTTGTTGAGGATTGTATTCTTGAAGCTTTCATTTTTAGCTATTCGTATAAATAATATTTGTATTATATCATTTACATGTAATACTATAACAGATTATGGATGTGCTTCTATTAATTGTATTATTATATAAAAATTAAATATATAATTTGTATTTGTAATGTGTTGAGTACTTTCCTTTTACACCGCAGCATTCTGACGCCGGTTAAGCAGTATTCGTAGTGCAGAACAATCCGCGAGGGTCGGTATTCGGATGGGAGGACCAATACAGTGGCATATGCAACCAGTGATGCTTCGGAAGGCACATAAAGTCGTCGGTCTCGGTTGCCATACGAACATCTTTAACAATTGTAAACCATGTAGTGAACACTGCTCGTCTCTGTTCGAGGTTTTGCTACTCTGCTGCACGGCATACATGCAGAGAGGGTTCACAGAACCTACTTATTGAAGCTATTTAACAGGTCATTAGTCTAAATCCAAAGGAAGAACAGGAATGTGTTACTTACACATACTTTTAGAGGTAAATTTGTCCACAAGTTCAACAACATAAAGCCAGTAAATACTCTAACAACTACTAAATTCTAAAAGAAATGTTTACGCGGCATCTAATAGGCACATTTTGCTACTACAGCGTGGCTAGAACCTGAATGTTTAATTGCCATTTGAAGTGATCTAGGAATGAAATAGAAAAATGGTTGACATCGGTGTGAATATATTTTTTCATAATTTAATCTTCCTTGCAATGCACTTGCATGAAGAATTGTCCAAAGTCATTATATCATTGGCAAACTCCGGATTCTTTATTCTTCTATTGTTTTTTAAACTAAAATCTTTATCATCAAGCACTTCCTTTGTCGTGAAAATAGATAGAAGCCAGGCGGAGCTAAATTAGTTGAATACGGTGGAAAATTCTACTTCAATTCGTTGAATTTTACGATGGAGTGCACTGCCGCTATGGAATCGAACTATCTATCGTTCGATGGATAAGATCAATGCTAGAAAACCGCAAAGCGATTACCACTCTCAATGACAGTAACGTAAGGGTGACCGTCGGGCGGAGGTGTCCGCAGGGAGGAGTACTTTCTCCCCTCATGTGGTCCCTCGTCGTGGACGCGCTCCTTCGGGAACTCAAAGAAACTGGCATCTGCACGCAAGGCTATGTAGATGACCTTGCCATCCTAAATATAGGAAAATTTACAAACACACTCTGTGGGGTAACCCAGAATGCCCTCAGAATTGTGTTAACATGGTGCATAAGGCACAACTTGGCGGTTAACACTGACAAAACCGAGCTAGTACTCTTTACGAGGAGAAGGAGGATTGTGGGACTTCAAGAACCACAACAATTTGACACTTCTTTGAGGACCACCGGGAAGGTTAAGTGCCTAGGAGTAATCCTGGATGCTAAACTCACCTGGAGGGTGCGCTCAGAAAGACAAATACAAAGGCAACTGCCTCCTTCTGAATGTACAGACGCACCTTTGGGAAAACTCACCTATGCGGCCTTGGTGTGGTGGCCTTCTACCACCACATTAAGCACAAGAAAAAGTCTTGGTCAACTCCTACGACTAGCGTGTCTACGAGTGACAGGAGCAATGCGAACTGCCCCCACTTCGGCTCTGCAGGCACTTCTCGGACTTGCGCCCCTTCACATAGTGATTGAGGCTGAGGCTAGGAAGGCAGCTTACAGGCTCAAGTGCGCTGGGCAGTGGTCAAAAGTTGGGGTACCACTGGGGCACATGAGGGTCCTGCCGAGGTTGGCGGAGACCCATGTCATCTTCAATATTGAGAATTGACCGTATGCTCACCAGATACTTCTTCAATACACCCTACAAAATCGTCCTTCCCCCTAGGGAAGACTGGAACACCCAAAACTGCAACCTTCTGACTCCCAAGTGCCCTGTGTGGTTTACAGATGGCTCTAGGACCCAAGACGGTACAGGTACAGGTGTCTATGGCGAATCACCAAGAGTAAAACTTTCGTTCTCTCTTGGCAAGTACGCCACCGTTTTCCAGGCCGAAGTTTACGCTATACTGGCCCATAAAAACCTAGAAGGAGGTTTCGCAAACAAACACATCTACATTTGCACGGATAGCCAAGCCGGAAAGTCTTGCAGAGTAACATCGGAGCTAGTGTTTGAATGTCGCTTGGCTCTGATGCGACTCTGTGAACACAACTCAGTAAAACTGCTGTAGGGACCAGGTCACAGCTACATCGATGGTGACAAAGAGACGGACTCGCTGGCCAGACAGGGAAGGGAAGAAGTGGGCGAAAACCCAATACGCTCAGGACTGGTGGTCGCAACAAGGACCCAGGCAGGCTAAACTCTTTATCGGAGAGGAACCCCTACCAAGAGCTCTTAAAGTTTAACAAGAAGCAAATTAGGACCCTAACAGTACTTCTAACGGGCCACTGTCACCTGAACAAACACCTACGTAGGGTCGGCATTATAGACGATCCCACTTGCAGATTATGCCATGAAGGGGATAAATCCTCTCTTCACATAATGTGCCAATGCCTCAGTCTCATGAGGCTGGAATACTGGAACCGGAAGATTTACAGCTCATCCCCTTAAACCAGCTGCTAGCCTTCGCGGTGGGCACTGGGCTTTTTGGGGACGAGCCCTAACAGGGCGGATTGCACAATGGGCCTATGGCCTGAGTGATGTAGATGGAAAAAACTTGCACCGCTTCATACAATACAATATGATGGAAACATCACTTGTAGGGGAATGTACATGGTTTAGATGAATTATTACTGTTTTTCCCGCTTACACTAATTTGTATCAAGAATACTTCTGTTCAATTGTTTCAGAATGCTTGTATATTACTTTTGAAAGATACTCTATTAATACTTGGATCCCTTGAATATTTCAACAAATCGATGCCATTACTTTTCCGTTAAACTTCACAGACACTGTTTTTTTCGTAGAGGATAATCGTGTTAACCCCATTGTCTTGATTGGTAATTTCTTCGGGTATGTATAAAGTGATGGGCTCAAAATTCATCTATGTTTACTAATTAGATCACAAACTCGTTCCTGTCACTTGCTAGCAAATGTGGGATCAATCTAGCGGAGAGCTATTTCATACCTAATTTTTTATTTACGATATAAAATGTACCTTAAACTGTGATGCCTGTAGTCTTAACAATTTAAGAAACCTTTACCCACCGTCCTCAAAGCCCTATTATAGATTTTTACAATGACTTCTGATGTTTTTTTTTTGTTTTAAGGACTCTTTATATGGGTCAATCTCCGTTGGAATGCTTTTTTTAGCAAAATATATAATTACTGCACAATATTCCATTTTTAATTAAATTAAAAAAGTGGATATAAATAACTACTTGACACAGTAACTTGATATTTTACAGCTGTTTGTATGATAATTATAACAGTTCCTAGAACCAACAATATCAGAATTACTACTGACATCTGTACTGGATTCTGGAAATGATGTTAACTGACTAGTGCCCTGGCCAAAAGGAGCGTGTTTTGGCAGCCATGTGGAATTACGGCGTGTTAGAAAAAGCAAATATAGCGCAGGATTAATTAATTTTGTGTGATTCAACGTTTTTCAGGAAGCTATGGAAAGGTGTCCGCTATATAAGGAGAGCAGAAAGTCAAGTTAATTAGTTAAGGGTTAGGAAAAACACAAAGAAAAACAAATTACAACTTGATAATCGGCCTTATATTCATAAATACCTTCTGTTTATTTTGCCCTTTGAACAAATGTTTCAAATATTGCGGTTTCCTATCGAATCACTCTGTATATTTCGTATTTTGTAGGTTATTGTTAGGAACAGTGTTCGGATAATGTTAATATTGGTGTCCACTTACAGTGATCACGTTATTAGTGGTATTTCCTGATATGTGTTAAGAAAGTCCGTGATAGTTAAATTCGGAGGTATGGATCCAAAATTCGGAGGAATGAAGTTCTGGTTATAAGAACGCAACCAAATACAAGATCTTATACTCAGAAGACACACTATAAATCATGTAGGGACCATACAATTATAGCTTATTTTCCTTATCCTATAAACAGCACATACTACCAATAGAACATCTGTAACCAACGAACTGCCTCATAGTAGCCGTCACAACTCCAGGACTCAAAAGAACAAAATTTATCTTCTGAAAGTGTATATTAGAAAAGGTATAAAATATTTCATATTAAGGTGTAAATACAAAAATTGCTAAAAATTGGTATGACTGATATACAATCTCTTTCTGTAGTATAAATTAGGATAGATTAGTATAAAGTTTGTACCTTATGTGAAAAACCCGGATCTAGCTGCGATAGCTCAAAAATAATTTAGTATAATCAACAACTAGTTACAATTGGCCTTAGAAACCTATAAAGGTGCTATAAAAGTCCTACATTACTTGCGAAATTAAGGAAACTTGTATTTTAAAAGAAGTCCTTTTAAATATTTTTCAGCTATTGATTGTCTGTATCAAATAAGTACTTAATTAGTATAATACAATAAAAAGAAACGCACCCAAACTTTAGTTCAGAAAAAATACAATTAGAAAGAATATTATTTTAAATTAGAAAATGAACATGATCTGAAATACGACAAAAACCTTCAACTTTATGCTATGATACCATGGTAATCAATTTGAATCTAACGTTACTATGGAATTTACCAGTTTTCGTAGTTGTTTCCTCGAAATACAGAGAAAACAGACATGCACGAGCGACATGACCTCAATTTTTTGTTATATGACGTTTCATATTTTTTTCCACATGTTTGCTATTGGTTTGCATTGGTCAGTTCATCTTACTAATTTTAGTGACATTATTCATAATTTACTCAGCTTTGTTCTAAGAAAGCAACCATTATCGTCATGGAAAACCGAGAAAGGTGTCTCAGCGATAGAGCGTTTACCTTTTATTCGGAAGGTCTAGAGTTCAAACCTCTGAGTCATTTAGGTAAATGCTGGGACAGTCTCTCTCGTATGGCTCTACGGTCCGTGTAGGACTTTAGCCTACTCTACTACTTTCTTCTACTCTGATTTGTCGAGGGCTTTTCGCCTCCATCTCTTCACCCCCATCTCCCTTAGATCTTCTTCCACGTCGTCCTCCCACCTCTTCCGTAGTGCGGTCTGCCACGCATTCGCTCTCCCTCCTTACATCTTCTATCATTTGTCATCCTTATGAGGTGTCCCAACCACTTCAGCCTCTGCGCTTTTGCGTCGGCAGTTCTTCAAAGTACTCTTTCCATCTTTCAGTTATTTTACCTTCGTCCGCTAGAATTTCTCCTTGTTCCTCTCCATCGGATTTCCTGAAGTGCTGCGATGTCTATGTTGTATTTTTGTAGTTCTTCTTTTAATTCCTGCACAGCTTCGACCCTATACAGGCTGCGTACGGTCCAAGTAGCTATTATCATATCATTCTTCCTTTTCGTTTTCCATAGCTTAGATCGTCTCTGTTGATCAGTCCGGCTTTCCAGTCTTTGAGCTTCCGTTTTTTCCGGTGTAGGCTTGTTAGCCCGATGACCAACCCCCTTTTCGGAGGACCATTTCTCCCGCTTTCATGTCTGCCCTGTCCCTTCTTTCCACCGAGGTTGGTTACCTGATCGCGGTAAGGGTTACTCAGGTTGCCCGGGGTTCACCACTTTTATTTGTATATAAAGGCTACTTGGGGGTAACAGTCGAAATTGGGTAGGAGAGGCTATGGTACGCTATCGGGAAACAGTGTCCTGTGTGTCGAACCCCATGCTGGGACAGTATCATCCACGAAATCCCATTATCCAATCTTCCTGGTCTTTCTCATTCTTACATTACCGTAACTGGCGGAAGAGATTCTGGTGCGGAACCCTACTGACCTCTACAGCGAACCGGCCTCTTTCCTTTTTCGTGAAAAAAATATTTTTACTGCGTAAGACTTTATCTTGTACTGCTTTGAGATATTTTGTGGTTTTCATCATTTTAGAGACTACATGCAGTCTGTCAACCATTTGAGCAGACATACAACCCTATACCATAGAAGCGATTACATCGTTAATTGTAGAAAATGCATATCTTGGTGGAAATGTTTCACCAGGAAACTTTCTGATGATACTATTGCCAATGACTACTGATGTTAAAAATTCATATAGTACTATACACCACCTTCTGACACTCTCTGCGGTTCAGTTCTGACGTTCCTTAGCCCATATCAAACGCAAGCGTCTCCGCTTCTTGATAAACAGTAGTGCTCGACATCCTTAAGTCAAAACCCAAGCAATCTTCCTCTCATAATGGAAGTGTACAAGGTTATACTAGTAGCTTCGGATTATAAATTTCTGCAAACTTCCTAATAACCCGAATAACTAAAAATGTATTACCTACCTATGAAAGCCTTCTACGTAGAATTTCACAATGATAATTATCAATAAGTTTAATTGATACAGGTATTATCGAAATTATAAACCATGTAAAAATGCGAAGATAAACAAACACTAAAATTACCTCCAACTATCCACTTTTTACGTTTTCTTCCCTTTTTCTGACATTTGACATTTTGAGGTGCAATTACTTTCCA
The DNA here is from genome assembly GCA_014611495.1 of Limonius californicus. Classification (NCBI taxonomy): domain Eukaryota; kingdom Metazoa; phylum Arthropoda; class Insecta; order Coleoptera; family Elateridae; genus Limonius; species Limonius californicus. Next base: position 25,513 of record JABXWE010017577.1, read on the forward strand.
AACGGAAAATTCCTCTCCAGTTGCCAACGTTAAATCCAATTAACCAGTTAACTCATTATTTTAGAAAACTCGTTGTTAAACTTGTTACTCTTTTTTTTAAATTACAGTTGCATAATTTTATCGCGTAAATAGTGCATAATTATAAAAAGGATGTGTTCTAAAAAGCCCTCCTATTTCAAAACCAGGGAAGCCTGAAGTACCACGAACGTATTAGAGAAAGCGATCGCGCGAAATCCGGAGCTAAACTCCCGAATCTGATCCAGATATTATCATAAAGCTATTTTTCAAGTGAGACATTTAGAGTAATTTGTTTCTCGCGGCGTAATGGAGCGTTTAATGAGGAGCTCGCCGCCGCCGGTGGCCAAGGGACCGGGAAATTGAATCGTTCCCGGCTTAGACACTTACGTCAGGACACTTCTTAAGGATATGCGTCTTGCCGAGTTAAGGAAACAAAGAACGAAAACACTACGATTTAGAAATTCCTATTTGGAAGTTTCTCCCAGTATTACAACAATAATTATATAAAAATCTATTAAACCACAAAAATATTCTTTGATGGTCATAAGTACAGCATGATCAACAGAATTTTCGATAATTGTTGGCTGCGGAGAGCAAATGTCTATCTTCAGTTAAGTCATACAGATGATAACATCTACTTCAATTAATTAAGAGTTATCAATGTATAATTCATATACTACAAGTATTTGGTACTGTAGATCATAAAAAAAACATATTTCATAACATCCATTGGGATTACCATATTCGCAAAAATTTCTTAGTTTTTCACACTTGATGAACTTAAAGTTCTTGAATTACTTGACACACCAGGATGAATTCCATGCAACTCCGTTCAACAGAAAAGAGATGTGATGAAGTACAAGCTACCTTGAGGTGGTCTAGCCATCATTGCATTTGATTTTTTGCTTCATATCTTATACAGGATATAAGATGGCAAACAAAAAAAGTGGATGATAAAAGAAATTATAAAGTTAATAGATGAGAGAAGAATATATAAAAACCGAGACGAAGCGAAATATAAGCAGATAAATAGAAAAATACCATATAAAATAGAGGAAGCTAAGGAACAATGGATTATAGAAATGTAATGAAATTTTACTCAAAGAAATTTTACAAAATTATGAATTTAATTAGATAAGGAAGTAAAAAATGTAACCATAAGTAAACCACACGATTTTCAACGACAGACAAGAAAGACAATGAAAATTTTAAACTGTGGAAAGAATATGTAGAAATAGGACGATAGACTAGCAACAGATCTAGCAGACATAGAAGATAATGATACATGACGAGAATAACTTAGAAAATGATCTTGGTAAGATTCAAATGAAATACGGTAAGTCTTTCCAAAAACATTAAGGAAAAAGACATTAAATTCGAAATTTTTCCAAAACAGAAGTGGTAACAGGATTCCTTTTAGAGACCTTGACGATTTTATTTCCGTTTAACCATTAAAAATTAAATTTTCTTGAATCTTTAACCTCCGAAAAGCATTTCCAATTTTCATTTGCGGTTACGAATTTTAAAAAATGTATTTACCTCAACAGGATCTTCAATATTTCAAGTTTTTACATTATCGTTTTTTTCCGTTGGCTCTCTCGTTTTTCTCTTTTTGCTTTTGTCTCATTTTGCGCAGGTACTTTTAAATTTCCTTTGGTAACGCGTAAGTCTTCGTGTTTGTTTGTTTTTCAAGTTTTTTTCTTTTTCTTTGAGTGCTTTGTGTCTTGCGAGACGTAGCGATCTTCTCTCGTATGCCTGTGTTTAATGTACCACGGACATAGAGGACCTACAGCACAACGTGGGTTCCGACCAAGGGCAGTGTAAACACTTCTGCGCCAGAGAAGATTTACTAGGCAGAATACCTCACTGGTTTGAGATTGCCTTCTGAGGGAGAACAGCCCGGTGTTTAAAAATCCGACGATTTGGTACTTGGAATTGAACCCTGGACCTACTAGCACACAATAGCCCCCATTTCCTTTTAGTAAGTTTTAGTCAGTATCCTTAAATTTTAATTTCTCTTAATTTTCCCAGTTTGTTCAAATATTTATAGTTTCTCTGAATTTTCATGTGCCACTCTCTGTCTTTCTTCTACCATTTATATTCTACACATTATATAAAGTCCAATAATCTGATTTAAATGTTTAAGATAGCATGTATGTTTGTGAATAAGCAGTTTAACAAAGTCTCAAAATGCGTAAGAAAGTCGTAATGAAAATTTTCATGTATTAAAATGTTCAAAGGTTATATCAAATAAACTACCCGTTTGGAATATAGAGGCATTCGTTTTCATACTTTAAAATTATTCGAAATCATCACAGTTGAGTTTCAACAATCTGGATATACATTTTGTACACCTTGATTAGTCTCTGTAATCCAATAAAATTTTAGAAAGTCTTTGAGATATTATTTTTTGGAGTTTGGAAGAGCGATATTTTGAGAATGCTGTGATTAAGAAACATTTTTTCACAAATCAAACCTAGCCGCTATAATTTTGAATTTAGAAGCATATAAGGTTCAAAATTTCTAATTAATATTTATAAAAACCTGTTGCTAATATAATAATTTCATGACCTGATTTTTATGAAAACTTACATATTTTATTGGCAATTATTTAATTAATTTATCATGCAAGCATCAAAATCGGATCAAGCATTTTGAAACCTTCTGCATGTACAATTTTAAAATACCTGCTTTGGATTCCTGTATCCTAACCTGAACCTAAATCAAATATCATCATCAAATTTCAAGAGCTAACGTATTAATATTACAAAGAAAACTAAAGTGATGTATGAAGTATTAAACTATTGAATAACCGAAAAAGTATCCAGTACGTAATATAAAAGTGGAAAGAACAAAGGCGATGTTATCCCTTGAGTTTCCGGAAATAATTTATTATGTAAAATAAAACAGCAACGGGTCGGCACCAAAATGCATATTAAAGCGTTTTCAAAATAGAGGGAAGATCATCCAATTTTCCAGTTCATTTGATAGCTATAACCTTAAAAACGTCCGAAACATAAAATACGGTCAAGGAATCCCCGTTTATGCATTTCTAATGGCGGCCATCTTAGCGGAAATGATGGAATGTTCTTTTGTCACCACAGGAGTGTTCATTTTCCGGTTGGATTGCGTCCCGATAAAAAAGAGCGGGCGCAAAGAGCATGAAAATGGCCGCTATGAAGACTAGTTTGTTACTTGTTTTGGGTCATTTAACAGATAAACGTTACCGAGTGGCCTTGCCTTAACGATACCTTACGGCCCTTTAACGACGGACTGGTGTAAACGCTGCCTAAGATGGGGCAATTCCGAGTCACCAATCTCGAAACTAATCGAAATAAAATGACGTGCTTTTAACATAACGTGGTTTTTATTTTCTTAACGTTACCTACCTCTAGAAAACTCTCATACCTTAAAGTACCCTCATGTTTTATTCGTATAGTTATTTAACGCCGGCCTATTTTTGTTACCACTGCCAGTCACCAATACGTCAGCGAGCTCGTAAGTCGAAGATAAACTTAAAAATAATCCTGCCGAGACAAATTTTTCTCATTCATTTAACGTATCATTCAAAAGCTTCTCACAAGTTTCGAAAAGATATTTTTAGGCCAACACGGCTTTACTTGTTAATCAATTCAATTCAAAATTGGTATATAGGAAAAGTTCCATATCGGATATGGCATATATTATTATTTTATAATGTGGAACTTAGTTATATCTAATTTAATAATATTTGGCTTCACTCTAGCAAACACTTCATAAAACCTCTCCTACAAATAAATGTTTACTAAAATAAAAAAAAAAAGATTTATAAAATGTACGTAGATGAGTTTCGCGGTAACTTCCCATACTTTTTTACAAAGTGATTTTAAACATGTACGAAAAACTTTAACCACTTATAGTTGAAGTTATTTAACCGTCAATATGGGTCTTCAACGTTTTCTTATATAAATTCACTAAAATAGAAATAACTTTTTTGTTTCTGGTCTTATCTGATTTTGTTCAGTCCAAGCTTAATTTCCAATCAAGAAAAATGCATAATTGTATGAGAAAAGTGGACGAATCTTATCCAGAAGTGAAAATATTGGTTTAAAAATTTGAAAATGTCATGTATGTGCTTAAATTGATATTTCTGTTCGAAATTTTGTTAGATAACCCTCTACACACTAAATAAAAAAAATATATATGTATATATATATATATATATATTGCTGTGATATTATAATGGGGAGCTTAAATGCTAATCGGGCAGAAGTGCCATTTTAAAATTTCATTATGATCTGTTGTGCGTTTAGTAGATAATGGTATGTAAAAGATGAGGAAAACTCTCAGGATGTTGGACGTAAGGCTGAAGTCGCGGTGTAGTGTTGTGTAGATTGGTAATATTTAAAAATTGAGTTTGACAGCTTGGCAGTTTTCCCATCTGTCATAAACCTTGTAATTTCATTGATTGTCAAGTAAAAGTAAGCTTCTAGATTCCATTAAATAATTGAATCATTCACCTTTGAATCGCCGTCGGGGCAAACCGTGTTTTCCGTATCAATTAACCTCTTCCCCACCGATCAACCTTTACTAAATTTTAAATTTAGAGATTACTTTTTGTTTGTTTTGTTTTTTTTTGAATGTCATGAAAATTGTAATATTAAAAATAGAATAGAGCAACATCAAATTACATGTGAGTTTTAATCATCGCTAATGGAAATGGATAAGTACTGCATGTCGGTAAGAGTCAGCAGTCAACGGTAAGCAGAAACAGCCTGGCAGAGATGAGTGCGGTCTGTGTACTGGAGGAGTAGCAGTCCAGGGGCATTTTAGCGTGCCTAACTTCTGTGTAAAGGTTGGTGCAGATAAAACATGAACTAATTTCGGTGACATTAAAGCATAGTAAGGGTAGTAAAAATTTGCACGTGTTAATTGTATTTTTTGAACGTTTCAACTTTTTAAACGAGTCGAGGCCACGAGTTATAGGTAATTTCCCAAGAACGGTCAGAGGACTCAAGCAAAGAGCGCTAATGGTAGTGCAGAGATGGAGCGTAGACTCCTTGGCCTGGGTTCCATATTTACACCAACCTTACCGCTCAACTTTAGGGTTACTCCTTCAAACACTAAGCTGGTTATATTTACAAAAAAAAGAAGATTAAAGGGGTTCATAGGCCCCCAGAAATTATTATTAATTAATCTTGGGTTAACCCTAGACATCAATCTGTCATAGTAGGATAACATCAAAAGGCAAGTCCAAAGTAAGAGGATTTTTGGTAAAACATGCGGGATGAGTCTCAAAGCTACACTGAGGACTTATTCTGCTATAGGGCCACCAATGATCACATATGTATTTTGGGTGTGGCGGCCTGCCACCGCAAGAACCAACATCAAGCTTTGCCTCACTAACCTCCAAAGATTTGCATGCTTAGGCATCACAGGAGCATTACGGGTGACACAAAGCTGGAGTATTACAAGGACATGTACTCGTACTGACGTTGGCGGTAGGTTCTAAACCGCTTCTAGAGGTGAGAAGCGATGGAATGTTACCGATAATCTCCTTCAATAAATCCTATAATATAGTCATTACCTACTAGACCGACTGGTTAACCCACCACGAGCTCCTTAAGTCTGCCGATCTAGTTTGGTTTACGGACGGATCCAAGGCGGAAGAAGGTTCGGGCGCAGGGATTTATGGCGAAAGTCAGAAAAATATCTTTCCTCTAGATAAATTCACTATCTTTTTCAAACCTTAAAAGAAGATTCTCAAAAAAACGCATTTACATATGCTCTGCAAGTCAAGTGGCTCTAAACCTTGATTCTGTCAGAAACAACTCGAAGTTGGCACAAGACTGCTGAAGTGCCCTAAATAGACTTGGCTCATTAAATTGAACGAAGCTACTATAGGTACCCGGACACAACACATCAAAGGCAACGACGAAACTGATTACCCGGCTCGAAAAGGCTCCTTTCAGCCATGTGCAGGCCTCGAGCTAAGCGTGGGATCAAGCGCTAAGAGCATAATCACAATCTGAATCCACCATCAGTTTGTTTCAAGCTGGGTATACAAACTAAAGTGCGACAGCTCAAGTTCCTCATCCAGCAGCTCTCACCACGAGACAACTCTTACAAAAAGAATATAAGAAATATCGTACGTCTAGGGACTGGTCACGGCCAATTTAGTTAACACCTACACATTTTGGTAGAAGGATAGGAAGAATTTTCCATAGATCTTTTTACCCGATGTCCAGAGCTAATGACCATTAGACACAATTACTTGGGGGCTGGTCTTCTGGTACCTGAGCATTTACGGAATGTACCCAAAATGCGTCGATATAACGAATGTCAGAAATTAAAAATACTATTTCTATAACACCAAAGTATTTAATTGACTTAGCATTGTTCTTTAATGTAGGTCACAAGCACTACCCATTGTTTCTGCGATCATGGCTACCTGATAATTGCACGTCGTAACGACAACCCAAAACTTGGAACAAGCATTTTAAGGCAAACGGTTGCTTTTACGCGTATGAACTAAGAGTACCTTATTTTTGTATTTTTTAATTCTCTTTCAGAAAATAAAATGACATTTTCAAACTTTCTACTAATATCAAAGTTAAAGCTAAAATTTCAGTGGTAGGTTAAGTGCCTCTTACGGTCAAGTCTGGTTAATGAAAATAATTCTGTCACTGTATTGCATAATAGTAAGTATGTGTACCAAATTTCAGAGAAATATCTTTAGATTTGTGGAAATTACAATAAAAATAAAAAATAAAAAATTGAACTTTGAGGCCCTATAACTTCTTAACGAAGGACTTTCTGCCTAAGGTATATTAGGTTTAATCGGTTTATTTTAAACTAAAGAATCTATGACTAAACGCTGGCCCATTCTTTCTGGGACACCCTGTATATAGGCGTGGAAAATGAGAAAGAACTTGTAAGAAGATGCATGAACATTAAAAAAGAGGAACACGCCTGATATACAGATTATGAAAAGGTTTTTGATAAATTAGACATGATAGATACTGTAATAGACAAATTAACGGATAGGATTTAGATGGAAAAGACATGATAATTATTGGTGATCTATATAGGAATAAAATGGCAGCAGTAGATACACACTGTTCTTCAATCTATACTTATAAAACATAATAATATAAATAAATTGCGATCTTTTTCATAATATCCGATATACCGACAATACGATTATATTTGTTGATAGTGGGAATGGCACCAAAACAAAAACTAAAACAAATGTCATGCCTTTCATCAGATTTAATAATGAAAATGTAGAAAGAAACATGTATAAATAGTGAAATTATTAGAAATTTAACAGATTATGAATATATATTAACTATAATATACTACAAGGTGTGTTCTACTGAAACCCATCTTTGCTTTATAAAAAATTCATTCAACAATTCAATTACAAATAATTACTGTCACAGTTAAGGCACCTATCTCATTGTTTTACTAACCGACGTATACCCTGCTCATAGAATTCTTGTGGCTGCTGATTGAAAAAGTCTTCCACAGCTATCTGTACTTCTGCGTCAGGCTCAAAATGCCGACCTTTTAACGCCTTCTTCAGGGGTCCAAAAATATGGAAATCGCAAGGCGATAGATCCGGGCTTTATGGTGGATGCTCTAAAACCCTCCATTTCATTCGTTGAAGATTTTCTTCTAACACATTAGCAACACGAGACCTAGCATCGTCATGCAGCAAAATGGTCCCACGCGTAAGTTTTCCTGGGCGCTTTCGTCTTATTGCTTGATGAAGCTTGTTCAAAGTTTCATTGTACAGATTTGCGTTGACATTTACTCCAGGTTCCTTAAACTCTATCAACAAAGATCCTTCATGGTCGCAGAAAAATGTTACCATCACCTTGCTTGCAGAACATTGTGCTTTAAGTTTCTTCGGTGGTGGTGAACTTGAATGTTTCCACTGCATCGACGGTAACTTTCTGGATGGCTCTTAGTAGTGGCACCAAGTTTTATCACCAGCAACTATTGACAGAAGAAAGTCATCACCATTTTACCTATAGTCTGTGAGGTGTTGCAGAGATAAGCCTATTCGCAGGCATTTTTGTTCATTAGATAATAGACGAGGAATCCATTGCGAACAAACTTTGCTGTAACCCAGATTACGAGCAATACTATGGACAGATCCTAGCCTCGCACCAACAATTTCTGAAACTTCTCTAATTGAAATTCGACGATTTTCTCTAACAAGGCCTTGCTCTCGTGCCATATTGTTTTCTGTTAATGCAGTACACCGTATACCTGGTCGCGGCTCATCCATAGTCCCCTCTTTTCCAATCTTAAATTTTCGGCAATATTCCTTCACAGTAGGATACGCAATACACGCATTTCCATACACTGCTTGCATTCGCGTATGAATCTGTAGTGACTGCACACCGTCAGCGCATAAAAATTGTAGGACCGCACGCTGATCAAATTTGGACGAATTTTCAACAACAAATGCCATTTCAAAATCAAAGTTTTAAAAGTCAGAATCAAATTGCTTACAATCACTACTAACATTAACAAACATCATTTGAATTATTGCATTTGTTTTCAAGGCTAAGTTGATCAAAGATGGGTTTCAGTTGAACAAGCCTCGAATATATCAAAAATGTCTGGTAGAAAATATAACTGACTAGGGTAGGAATTAAAAGATGAGAAACATTCCAGGCTGTTTAAAAACATTAAAAGAGTAAATAAATGCAGAGAAATAAAAAGGCACAGATAGCAATATCCCAAAAATATAAATTGCACCATATAAAACTGATTTTCGCTCATGGACTACGCTCATTCTTCTAATACATAATAA
>JABXWE010017578.1:0-21193 GCA_014611495.1 Limonius californicus
GACCTCTGCTTCACTTCTGGTAGATGGTGGCGGAGATCTCTTGGAGCTCAAGAGACATGGTGGGTGGTCCTCGAGTTCGGTGGCCGAAAATTATATCGTAGATTCCGTCTGCAAGAAAATTCAAACCTGCGAAAAAATTTTTGGAGCCAGCTCTACTTCAATCCTGCCCCCTCGGGAAGCAGAGATAGAAGCGAAAGCATCTGTTACACCTAGTGCAAGTAGTGTCAGTAAGACTGCCGGAGCGAGCTCTACTTTAACACTGCATTCCAGTGACCTAACTTTTGAACAGAAATCATGTGTTACACCTAGTGTAAGTCCTGTTCCAACGCTCAGTTATGGAAGTGTAAATTTTGATTCCGGGAGCGTACAAAACTGTATTATTTTTATTATTAACCAAACATCGTTAGAAGATATTCATAACTTATTGCGATAATTAGGTATTTTGATTGTAATTTCAAGCAATTTGTAGAAAATATTCTACCTATAACCTCAAAACAGCGGATTAAATTTTTTAATGTAGTGCTTATTAAAATTTTAATTCGCGGCCTAAATAAACAATGACTTTAATAGTTTGATTTGACGTCAATAAACGTCAATTTATATGGCAAAATTTAATAAATAATATTAAGTGGTATTTGATACAATCAGTCTACGTTACTATGGGAATGATATTATTTATCTGTATGTCAAATAGTAAAGCACCTTAAAGTTTAGTTCTCTGCTTGAGCTTCTTAACAGCGTTGATAATGTTTACTTTAGGTACATTACATGTACGGCTTTTGTGATGGAAACTCAGTAGCAGCTGCTCGAGAATATGGGTTGCGATTTCCAAATCGGCGACTACCAGACCGACGAGTTTTTCAATGAGTTCACAACCACCTACGTGAACACGGAACTTTCCCGAAACCATCGACTGAGCGTCCAATACATCAAGTACTAGACAATAAGAACAACATATTGCGAGAAATTGATAATAATGCCAGCACTTCTGTTCGTCGTCTATCTGCACAAGTTAATGTACTACCAATGTGAGTTTGGAGAACATTAACACGTCATGGTTTGTATTCAATTCATATCCAGCCTGTTCAAACCCTCTTACCTACAGATTCCACTAGTCGTATGGAATTTTGCCGCTGGATCATTCAAAATGTACGTAATACGTACGTAATAGAATTTTATTCACAGATAAGGCAACGTTTAGAAGGAGTGGATTAATGAACAGAAAGAACAGCCACTCTTGGGATTTGGAGAATCCATATGACATTAGAGTTTCAAATTATCAACATAGGTTTTTAGAGAATATCTGGTGTGGAATTATTGATAACATGTTCATTGGTCTAATTGTTTCTGAGAACCATTTAACCGCCGACCGATATTTAAATTTTCTAGAAGATCATTTGGGAGAATTGTTAGATGATATCCCTTTGGCGATCAGACATGGTATGTGGTACCAGCACGATGCTGCCCCTGCGCACTTTGCGTTACATATAAGACAATTTTTGAATTAACGGTGTGAAGGACGTGTAATTGGCAGAGGAGAACAGCATTTTTGAGGCAACAGAACTAATTCGGAATAACAATGATATGTTACGTAGGGCAACTAGAATGTGTTTCGAGAGCAACGGTGGCTATTTTGAATAATCTATACAGTGAATTTAAATTAAAATAAAGATAACTATTGGCTTCTCCGCAATAATTTAACACTTTGTATTTCTAAAACGGTTTACTTTAGGCCATAACTTTATTAGAATTTCTAACTATATCGGGTATAAGGATTACGTACACGAAAATACATGAAATAGTGACCTCACGTCGTGGAATACCTTGTATGCAAATATTTCACCACATGTGTAAATCTATTATTTAGATTCGTTATTTTGAAATTTAAATAATGTAACTTTTTAGTTTTGTAACTATAAACCTACAATTAAAGTTTACACTTATTAAATAGGTTAATTATTAAAAACCAGGCGCGATTCAAAAATATTTATGTTTTGGTCAACGCAGTATATTACAATTTCTTTAAAACAATTGCGTTTAGTTTATTGTGAATATTTTTATAATGGTATTGTCTCAACTTGCAAATATGATTCGTGCAGAAGATATTATAGTTCATCTACTGAACTGGGTGATAATGGCGTAGCTGGCGTACGAGGCTTGTTTTTTGAATTTTTTATGAACCTGATAACAATAAACTAAAAATGACAAAAAAGATTGCCCGTATATAACCACATACAATTTCTTTTAGTTCAACTAAGGTTGCCTCTTCAAAATATTTTCAGTTGAAAGGCCCTCGCAGTATATACAAATATACGAGGTACATTAAAAATGATCACGGAACTCATACTTTGAGATAATTGATCTAATATTAATTTAAATATTCCGGGTGTAGGAGTGAGCTATTTATCATCTACATGCTGATTTTTAGCAAAACTAAATATGTTAATACATCGCAATAGCAATTTTAATTCATTTGAATAGCATGAAAACTCTAAATTCTTTTAAAGAAAAAGACCTTTGCGAGAACGCTTAGCCGTCAAAGCAATCATCTAAATAGTTTTCTCTAGACTAAAAAGTCACAAACAAGAAAATCCAAGCAAATGGTTTTTGATTCGCTTTTTGATAGGACTGGTGCACGAAGAATATTTGCCTATTGAAAAATCGTGAGTTCGACTTTTTAAATTAAAGTACTTCGTCCTTTGAGCAAGATGTTCAACAAAAAAAAAAGTTTATGCGGTACTGAATTCTGCATATATTCTATGCGCCTTTACATACCTTTTTCATAGTAAGCAGTTTGTGGCAGACGAAATTCCGGTCTTTAAACAACTGTATTGGTTCGTATGACTCATGTCTGCTCTCAAGTCTCAAAATTGGACGTTAGCGTTTCGTGTCGTAAGATATTACAGCTAACACCACAATTCTATTTGAAGCTCTATCCAATAGCAGTATGGTGTACATGGGCAAACACGGTACTTTCAAGGCGATTAGGTTAGTTTTGAATTGTAAAATATAAGGCTTAAAAATTACGGAAAGTTTGAATATGCCGCATGTGTATAGAAAGATTCATCGATCCATTCAAAATATCTTGCTTAAACTATAATGTTATTGCTATAATTTTTATTGTAAAAAGTATGTTTAGATTAGAACGCAGAGCAACAAAGTTCTGAAACAAAGCAGTGTGTTTTAACATGTGTACGTTATAAATTATTATTAATTACGGCTTACTGTAATCGTAAAACCGTACATTTTATATCTGTTTCTGTGGCAGACATTGTTTTATTTTTAAACTTAGTTGGTATGTTAGTTGCCATCGTATACCAAATATCGTTGTTCTCATAAAATTGATAAAAACAATGTTAAAAACGGGATGCACGTCAGATCCAGCTAAATTAATAGAAAACTAGTTATTCGGTGTTGTTAATGTAACTTTTTGTAGATTTTAAAATATCGAAGATAGTTCATATGGCTCGCAGAAACGAATTATCTATTATAGTATGTCCCTAGTCTTGCTTGTTTATAGCCGCTTAAGGACTAATTTGAATCAGGTTTGCACATTCATCAGATGAGCCTGCTAGACTGAATTTATACCTATTGTCAACCGCAATTTCGATTAGGCCGGCGAGAACATCGCTGAACGTTAGAAGAGTTTTGTAAACTATTACAAGAAATTTCCTTTGTAAAAGAAAACTAAGCATTATTAAGTTTTTCTAAAGCCCTAGAATAAAAGTAAATTATATCAGATTCTTATATTTCCTTCTTGTACAAAACAAATCCGGAAGGGTTTCATAATTATGAAGTTGGTCATTGTTGTATCGATTTATAGATTTATTCGAATGACAGCATGTACGTTATCAATAATTTAACTCATATACAGAGTGGCTAACCGAAAACGAAACACGCCCCATAATTGGGATGACTTTCAGTTTACAAATTTTATATGGTAATGGGTATGAAAAGACATAGGTACCATTTCAAACCTCGACGAATTTGGTTTACAAGCGTGTTTTTATTTTTGGATTACGAGCAGTAGTTGCCGCGGAAATTAAGTCCATAGTTTCAGGGTAGTAAATATTCTGGATGTTGGCGTAAACATTGGAATGTGTTTTTTCAGAAAGAGTTTAATTAAATGCGTTTTTCTTTAGAAACAATGAATGTGCCAGGTGCCAGTAGAAGCGCCGCAACCAGCAACATTCAAATAATCATATGAATCGCAAGTACGAGGCTTATTCAACTGAAACCCATCTTTGATCAACTTAACCTTGAAAACAAATACAAAATACAAATGACGGTTGTTAATGTTAGTAGTATTTGTAAGCAACACATTAATAAATTTCTGGCGTTTGAATTTGATTCTAACTTTTAAAACTTCGATTTTGAAATGTCGTTTGTTGTTCAAAATGTGTATGGAAAGGCATGTATTGCATATCCAAATGTGAAAGAACGGTACCGAAAATTTAAGAACGGAAAAAAGGGGACTATGGATCAGCCGTGACCAGGTGCGCGGTGTACTGCATTAACAGAAAACAATATGGCATGTGTGGAAGGCCTTATTAGAGAAAATCGAGGAATTTCAATTAGAGAAATTTCAGAAATTGTTGATGCGACTGTAGGATCAGTCTATAGTATTGTTCGTAATCTAGATTACAGCAAAGTTTGTTCGCAATGAATTCCTCGTCTCTTGTCTAATGAACAAAAATGTTTGCGAATGGGCTTATCTCTGCAACACCTCACAGACTATAAGCAAAATAGTGATGACTTTCTTCTGTCAATAGCTGCCGGTGCCGAAACTTGGTGCCATTACTACGAGCCATCCAGTACGTAATCGTCCATGCAGTGGAAACATTCAAGTTCACCACCACCGAAGAAGTTTAAAGCACAACCTTCTGCTGGCAAGGAGATTTTAACATTTTCTTTCGACAATGAAGGATCCTTGTTGATAGAGTTTAAGAAAACTAGAGTAAATATCAATGAAAATCTGTACAATGAAACTTTAAACAAACTTCATCAAGTAATAAGACGGAAACGTCCAGGAAAACTTAAGCGTGGGGTCATTTTACTGCACGAAAATGTAGGGCCTCATGTTGCTAATGTGATAAAAGAAAATCTTCAACGAAAGAAATAAAGGATTTTAGAGCATCTACTCTATAGCCCGGATCTATCGCCTTGCGATTTCCATATTTTTGGACCGCTGGAAAAGACGTTACAGGGTCGGCATTTTGAGTCTGACGCATAAGTACAGACAGCTGTGGAAGACTTCTTCAATCAGCAGTTCTATGAGTAGGGTGTACGTCGATTAGTGAAACAATAGGATAGGTGCCTTAACTGTCACGGTAATTATTTGTAATTAAATTGTTGCATTTTTTATGAAGCAAATTTTGGTTTCAATTGAACACACCTCGTATGTTACGGAGTTAGTGGAAAATTTTCGGGAAACCAGTCTTTCGCAAATAAAACTCAAAATGCTTAAAATCCGGTATTAAATGCAGTGGTGGATGTCGTGGTTCTGGGTAACGCTGTTGTTGATCTTACGTTGGATACAAAGCAAATGGGTATAAAATAGCGGGTATTAATCGAATCAGTATTCAATGAATTTTCAAACACTACAAGTTTACCCCTACAAGATAAATTTGCTACAAGAACTCAATGAAGACGACTTTGACCGCCCCTTGCAATTTTGTGAGGCTGTAAGTGAACGAGGGATAAATAATATAAATTCTGTTTTCTGACAACTTCATTTTTCTCGGAAATGGTACAGTCAGTCACCATACTTGTCGCTATTGGTCAGATTCTAATCCAAAAATAATTCAAGAAACACATATTCAACCCCCAAGAAATTAAGTGTTTGGGGTGGCATTTTTGATGATAGTCTCGTTGAAGGTCACAAGGTCGTCAGGCTTATTCCCACCAGATTTATTTTTGGGGGATCATTTAAAGAGTAACATTTACGCAACCTAACCCGATTATTTACTAGATTTACGACAACGAATGCCGTCTAATTATTCCATAAATGTTTCAGAATGTGATGCAACATTTTGAACAGAACTTTTATAACTATATAGACGCTGGTGGTCTCCATTTCGAACATTTACTATCCTGAAATTATGGACTGCATTTCCGCGTGAACTAAGTGGTATATCTTCTGATGCCCCCTGCCATGTAAGATTTGTAGAGTGAAAGGTAAATCAATTTTGGCGTTGAGGATACGTGAACGAAAATAGCTGGATTACATGTCCCCCTGGCAAATTAACTATATCCCTTCGGGCGTTTTTCGAAGAATTAAGATTTACTGTCGCAAAACACGCTAGCTTCGTTTTCGCTGGGCAAACCTGTATGAGTGGGCCACTTAGAAAATTGGCATTTGCCTTGTATAGATTCAAATAGCACCAGTATTTTATTTTCAGAATTTGGAGGACCTACAAGCACTCAGAAAGTAGTTTTAAAAATTGTATAAACTAATCCATATGTCAACCCGTTAACAGCCCCTTCATCTCACCACTGGACACTGGCACTCTTTTGTGTCACGAGATTCTCCTTACCGCTAAGGTAGAAAGACGGTAACACGTTTACCCATAAAAATGATAATTAAGTACCGATACCTTCAAACAGCAGTATTTTAATATTTTTTAAGATTTTGAAAGTTAAGCTGCTCAATATGACGACATTTTCAAAGCTAATCTCAGAATTCCAGTTTAGTGAGACAGTAGAAGCTACAGACATCTTAGATAATTTCCGATTACAAAAATAATTTTTGAAATTTATTTTTTTAATTTTTTGATGCAGCGAGTTACTTACCGATGTTTATAGAACCTCGAATGTGCTGTTTCAAATTATTCCATGTAAAATATTATTTGATGCTAAGTAACTTTTTGACGATTGGGTAGCCCCCAACCAAAAGTTCCATTCGATACGGAGAGACAATAATTAGTATTTACCAATGACTTCCAAATTGAGATACAAATTCTGAATATCTCATTTGCCCTGCATCAGCAAGGCTAAACTTATACATAGGGGAAGATGTGCACCTCACAAGGACTAAATAATAAACAAAATCTGCAGTTGCAATTTGAGTGGTTCTTTATTATTACAGTATAAAATACTCCACACATCTAATATTGCAAACAAACTGTTACAACGTACTAATAGAAAGCTAAAGACATCTTAAGGACTTCCTGGTAAATTGTCTCACAACCAAATATGTTTACTCAGCTGCAAAGTATGCTGTTAAATTGATGTGCTCCTGTTATGTGAACAAAAAAATAAGTGTTTGGAAAAAGAACCTACGTTTGAATACAAATAGAAAGGCCAGGTTATTAATAGTCTAGTAGTTCTATCTTAGAGAAATTCGAACTGGTATTTCAGCACTCCAATAGTTCTTCAGTTTCCGTATAATTTCAATAATGCTAAGACTCTTTTTAAGGACCTACTAAATCATTACGAGTATCAGCAACTAGAAGTTAGCAATACAATATTAAACAAAAATGGGCTGGAACTATGTGGGAAAAAATGATATAATCATAAGGGCATGCATTAGCAAAAGAGCCTCACAAGCAGGTGCAGCATACGTGATTTCACGATATCATTATAGAACATGCTTCTCAACGACAGGAATACATTTTTCTTATATGATTTATTCTGCAAATAACACTTTTTAAACGTAGATGTTAATTCCGACGTTGTAATAACGTACCTTGCAGTACGGACCGATGTTTGGGAGTTGGCTCTGAAATGCAGGTTTAGTATATAACATTGATCAAATGGGCAATCACTACCGATTAAGAGATTGAAGGATGACATGACTTGAAAGTAATCCTACAGTTAATTTAATTGATTAATTTGTCTTATTAACTACTATGTATTTGAACAAGTGACACTAGATTGCGTGTCCCGGTCTTATGTTGTCATTTACGCTTAGTGTGTTAATATGTTACCATCTTCCTGTCACTTACCGAGCAAGCAACATTTCGTGTAAAGCCGGAGTTTACCGGATTAAAACTGCGTGTAATATTATGTATGTCCAATAATACTGTAACTATATAATAATTGCGATGCTTTTACACGTCATTTGAATTTTTAGTAAAATTTATTTTCATGCACTTATACATGAAACACTACTGGTAAGATGCTGATAATTGATTGTGGATTTTCAGTTGTGCGTTATTATATGAGATTTAAATTTGTGACGACTGGTTAATTATAAAAGAAATATATAGTGGTGTAACTGAAAAACAGCAGGCATTTAAACTATGCATTTTCAAGTTTTCACGTTAGTTGTTTTAAATAAGGAAAGCGAACTGTGTAAGTGTGATGTCACAAAGAATAGGCGCTGCTGGTATTTACCAAGAAATTATTAAAGATTACTAAACTAACTCATTTTCTTATCATGCGCACTATGTTGTATACTATCAATACTACCTACGCAATACTCCAAGCCTAACTCCAACCTCTTCCCGAAATAGCCTGTTCGGTTTCCCTAATTTCCCAAGCAAAAAAGTATCACACTTCTACTTAATGTTTTGAAAACAATATTATCACTTTACTAGCTATTGATTATATAAAGTGGGTAAGTATACGAGACCAAAGTATTCATCCCTAACCAACTATAAACAGCACCGTTGAACTACCTTTGAGCTAGCTTCGTTTAATAGCGCCTCCATGGTGCTTAATATTTTAGGAATAACAGCGCTATGATTCAGCCACAGTCGATAATAGTAATATCAGCGTTATCATAAGCCTAAGCTAATTTGATTTTCACAAACAGCTTATCGTGAGCTGAATTCCACAGTGATTGGGTTTTTAGGGAATATATTATAGTAGGTACGTGTAATATTTGTCCGAATTTCTACAGACTAGCATATGGACTATAAAAATAATAATAATATTGCACAGTACATGTAAAACCTACGAAAACTATAAATATTCACTTAAAAAATTCATATAAAATGGTTTAATGTTGCAGTGCATTTTTACATTATATTAATCTCCATTGCACCTTTATGAACAGTTTCCCGCAGAAATGGGGGCTTTTTAAATATTAATATAATTGTATCTGCTGCAAATCTGCTGATATATATGTATATATATTTAGTACAACAGAATTACGAATCCTGAACAACGCAGAAGAGAACTATAACCACTTATTACATTCAGATCATTTTGTTGCTATCCATTAAGAGCTTCATGTACCTATACAAGTATGAACCGCTGTAGTTTCAGGAAAGTTCATATGATACCAGGAATTATCGATATAAATGCATGGCAAGTAGACGATTTCTTGTCTTAACTTTAATTTCATCTGGATAATTTCTAATGTTGAGAAAATAATAATTTATAAAATGCATTGTAGTATTAAGACTTAAATCTAGTCTAGATATTGAAACGAAATTACAAAATGACACATAAGGGCATAATGTGTACTTAGGACAAAAAGTAGATGTATTTGATGTTCAGATTTTCGATATTTTATTATGGAATTGTAGAGGCCGCAACAATGAAGAAAAGAATTAAGTAATGCATTCATAAAGTGTGTAAAGACAGTAAGAAACAGAATTACTAAAACTTTAATTGTTACTTATTTTTTTAAGTTATTCTTTTTCTTGTTTTTGCAACGTATTAAACCGATAAGTTCTTTGCATTTACATTTATTAAATGTTCTGCTATGTATAGTTCGTAATTTTACATGACAATATAGACTAAACTTATTTAAACATTGTATTCGATTTAAGCGTTAATTTTCCACTGCAGAACGAGGGAAATCAACATCACACATTGCGTAGCTGAAGTTTGTGGGACTCATTTCCACTGGAGTCGATATTGAAATGGATTTCACTTACGTGCCGTGCCACACGTTTTAACATAGGTCTATGTCGACGTAATTGCATTTATGGCCACTGAAAAAGTATTGCTCATGTGATCAAAACCTAGTACAATAATGTGTAAAATCTACACTGATAAATCAGCTTTTTAATTATTATTTGTAAAAAAAAACAAGTACATCCATTTATTCAAATTTAACACTTCACGTTTGAGAGGGAAAATGCTCATAATGTGGTAGGCTAGGTATAACTTCAAATTTCTTAATATTTCAATGTTGTTTTTTACATATCTCTACATTATACTAATTACTCATAAATTCACTAAAATAGGTAATGTAAAGGTTCAAACATAAGTTTATTTTATTCAGAATTACCCTATTTTAAAAGTAGTCGTGGGAATGTCTATTCCTCCTTATCACAGAGTAGCCCTTATACCTTGAAAGTTGTTTCATTATTTTAATATAGTTATA
Organism: Limonius californicus; assembly: GCA_014611495.1. Lineage (NCBI taxonomy): Eukaryota > Metazoa > Arthropoda > Insecta > Coleoptera > Elateridae > Limonius > Limonius californicus. Next base: position 10,283 of record JABXWE010017578.1, read on the forward strand.
ACTAACTGAGGACGTCTAGAAGAATACGATCCTACAAATAGGCGAAATAGCGTTAAAAATGAAATTACATTCAACAATTAACGCAAGAATAATATGGAGAAACCAATACACCAATGGATATTAAATAATTCTAGATTTTTGTTTTAATTTCGCGTTAAAAGTATTTTAAAAATTTTCATATGATGTAAGGAACGACAATGTGTTTCACACATTTTATTAACCCAAAGCAAAAATTACATAAAGTTGCAATGGATAGACCAGATTTTTAAACTAATTTTAAAGTACAGGGTGACTTTAAAAGTTATGCAAATATTTTGAGCAGTGATTGCTCACATCAAAAGAATACAATATACACAAAATTGCCCTTACAAATGTGTACGGTTACGGAGTTACACCCTTCTAAAGTGAGACTTGTCCTATCACTTTTCTGCATATAATTATGGTAATAGGGTTGCAGATTAGAGCCTATAATATATATAGTTTCGTTGTAATAAGGGTACCAGAGGCATCTTAAGTGGGAGGAGTACGAAGTTTTAAAATTTTCGGCAACTCGATTTTTCATAAAAATTGAATAACTGGAAAACCGATGAGTTTATCTACTTTTAACAGGAGTACTTTTTTTTGGATATTTTTGCATTGCAAGTAAAAGTGTTTCGTCAAAAATAAGAAAAACAGTATAATTTAAAAGATATTATAGAAAATAGTACCTGCTCCTCCCACTTGAGCGCCTCTGGTACACTTATTACAACTAAACTAGGCTCAAATCTGCAACCTTGATGCGTAACGTACGTACATAAAATCTCAAAACATTCCTGTAACTATTACCATAATTATATGCAGAAAAGTGATCGAACAAGTCTCACTTTAGAAGGCTGTAACTCCGCAACCGTACACATTTGTATAAAGCAATTTTCCGTATATTGTACTCTTTTAATATGCACAAGCACTGCTTAAAATATTTGCATAGCTATTAAAGTCACCCTGTATAATAATTACAGTTTTACTATAATTTGAGCAGAACAATCTCTGTCTATACTAAATTTGCTATTCTACCGGATTTTTGAGTTTTTTGTTCAGAGTGTTCACGTACCAATAAAACAGTGGCCAATTAGATTAAAAACATATTGACATAATTAGAGTTGTTTAGAACAGTTGTTAGTCTGCTTAAGGAGCCACTACAGTGATTCAAAATTACCTGACATTAGCATTTCCTGTTTTTAACTAAAAGACAACATATCCAACATGAAAAAAAAGTAAAAGAATCTTAAAAACTAATGATAAAAAAATTTCAGAAGTAGTGTAAGCATACGGTAAAATCAACGTACGGTTATGATATGTACGAACTTACTTCAATGAACTTTTTTACCTTATTTCAGACTACTATCGCTTAAGAATGTAATGCACACAACCCCAATGTAAAAACTTATATATTTTCTTACAATGAGAACACTTTCTGACTCACAGATTCTGTAATCAATTTATTTTGTCGTATATTATAAGCATTGTCTTTTACATTGACTGCCATTCGCTTTCTAGCGTACAAGTAGATGGCACTGAAACTAGCATACAAACGAATATAATGATTTTCCGGTGTAAAAAGTTACATTTCATTTGTGATTGCCAGGTCGCTTTAGGGTCTCCGTAAGTGGCTAACGTTATTAGCATAAAAAATAAAACTTGGGCGGAGACTGCAAAACGTAAAGAAGAAGCATATGTTAAATTTTTCAGAAGTTCTCTAGAAAAACCTAGCAGTAATGCAAAGTAAAAGTAAAAGGCAAGAACTCAGAAACCACTCTCTTAAAACAAAAAGAGATTAAATGAAATGATATTGATTGAACGAATTTAGATGTACTTCAATTACGTACATCCTATTAAAGGCCTTTTTAAAATATATCCGCCTATTTCTGTCCATTTACTGCATACAATTCGCGAGCCGGTTAGTGCTCGCTTGCTGTTTGCTCGCGGATCTTTAGGCTCGGCAACTGTTTGCTCCCCCTACCGACTACTCGCGTGGTAGATGCTCGACGACCAGTTTATTCTTAAAATTAAATATGATCTGTAAGTATCCAAATCGCTCAATTCCTCTAAAAGGACTCTGTGTAGTCAAAACAGGGTAATCTGTTGTTTTAATTGAGTTCATATAAGCTAGTATTTATGCCTTCATGCCTACTAAAATTAATGAGAAAAGTGTCTGGCTACCATACAGGCACTTTTTAAAATATTTATTGAAAATTTCGAAGCCTTTTCGAGGTACACCATTTTTATGTTGGTTCTATCTATCTATCTGTTGCTTATGGGTCCTCGTGGACCATCGCTTCCTTTCGGTTTCCAAGCCTGTTCTTTGCCGAGGGCGGTGGCCAGCCGCCTGTTTCTCCCCTTGGTACGATGACCAAGGGGCGCCCGTCCATTATACTTCTTTTGCTTTCTTTACTATCTGTGCCCATTCTTTCCTGTCTTTAGTTTTTAAATTCCAGTTTTCATACCCCATTTCTCTTAAATCCTCTTCCATTAGGTCCATCCATCTTTTCCTGGGGGCCCTCATTTCCCTCTATTACCGTCCAACTTCCCGTGTAAAGCTCTTTTTGTATATCTTTCGTTTTCCATACGGCTTATATGTCCCAGCAAAGTTATCCTTCTAGTTTTTATTTCTATCATTATACTCGGCCTTTCAAATAATGTCATTAGCTCTGTATTTGTCCTTATTCTCCATATATTATTTTCACACACCAGCCCATATATCCTTCTTAACACTTTCCGCTCCCATATTCCCAACATGTCTTCATCTTTTTTCGTTCCATGTCTCGGAGGCATACATAACTACCATTCTTATTACGGTTATATAAGTCTTTATTTTGGAGTTTCTTGAGAGCTTCTTTGATCTAAACATTTCACTTATTGCATATCTATTTCCAGCTAGAATTCTGGCGTTTACATCTAATACTGTTTAATTTTTTGCCGTGATTATTGAGCCTAAATGTTTAAAGCTAGCAACTTGATCAAATTTCTCTTGATTAATTATAACTTCTCGGTTTCCTCCGGCTGTTGCGTTGTTTCGTGATGTTACCATGTACTTTGTTTTCTCGGAGTTTATTCTTAGTCCTACACCTACTGCCACTTCTTTAAAGACTACATATATTTCCTCCAAATCCTCCCTCCTCCTACTTAGTACGTCCACATCATCTGCATACGCTAATAGTTGGCTACTTCTATTAAAGATGCTTCCTGTTGGGTTGATTGGTAATTTTCTTACTACTTTTTCTAGGGCTAAGTGAGTCCCCTTGTCTCAGCCCTTGTCTGATATCAAATTCTTCTGAAAACTGGTTTTGTATCCTAACTTTGGCTTTAGTCTCTGTCAAACTTTATGTTGGTTAACTCTTAAAAATATGTTCGCAAAATGATTCTATTGGTTAAGGGCTAATGTAAAACATCAAAGTTTATGTCAAATGGATAAGCAATTTTTAATCTCATGGGCGTTACACTCACAATTTTCAAAACACCGTGCGACCTTACTTTTGAACGCAAAGAGTTTGAAAGCCAAGCGCTCGATTTTCTGTAGGGGTTTTAGAACATTTCAGCTTTAAACATTGCGAATTAGCTTCTTTTAAAGAAAACGCCACCAAAAAACTTGACTAACTTTTGCTTCTGCTGATCTATCAAAAGCTAATTGCCCCAGAAAGTTTTTAATCAATCTACTTATTTTAAATTGCAGCAGAATTGGGGTTATTCACACGCACTACACGTAAAATCGCTTTTCTGGGTTCGTAGTCATCGTGAGCTTTTTTACTCTAAGAATTCTATGGCAATAGATGCACTAAATAATTTTATATAAGAAAGTTTCTACCCCAAACAAAACGGTTCTTCTCTATGGATACAGTTATACTTAGTATTGTGAGCAAGTTGACTGCAGAGTAAACGGATGGCGAGCAACTGCCTTCGAGAACATCATTCCAAGCAAGCAATCGGTAATAGAGCGATTGGTGTTAAGCAAAGGGTCGCGAGTAACTGATTGTCAGCAAACTGCCTAACCAAAAATTGTACGACAGTAAATCCAATATCTTCATGACAGAAAATATGTTGCTCATTCTGCTTGCATAAACAGAAAAGCTTAACCAAACATTCTTTGACATTATAAACTTTTATTTGGTTTCAATAAAAGTATGTCATTTTTCTTCTCCACATCTAAAGAATAGGCTAATTAGGTGGTGATGTTTAGAAACTTCTTTTACTTTAGAATTAAAGAAAAAAAAGTAGAATCAGTGAAATAACAGAGAACTGAAACAGGGAGCCTTACAAATGCTTGCTCTGTAAAGTAAAGTCGGTTAAATGTTAATATTGTGGTAACGTCTAACCACTAATTAACAGCTTCACAAAACACATTAAAAAAGAACGAACGTACTTTTGCCTGAACACCGGTAACTGTTTACTAAAACAGGATCTAACTTCGTGTAAATCTTATCTGTTATTAAATAAACGGTACTCGAGTTTAAACAGACTCAAGTTTAGTTTACATACGTATAGTATAAAAATGTTTGTGAACGATAGTCTAATTGAAATAAAATGTAATGAATTTAATTAAAAACCGGGATGCCTCGAGAAGAGTCGAGAGTCGTAGTTAACGGAAAAACGCTTTTTACGCCTTCTTCCTTTGGAAAGATGTGGTGCGCGCTATTCAATTATTTTTCTTTGCAGCGCAGACGAGGACACTCGATTTCAGTAAAAGACGTGTAAATTAAAGTCTTTATATTCTCTTGGTACACTGTAAAGAAATCATAATGGAACGCAAATTTGCTCCTTTCGATGAAGGGTACTCTAAACTTGTCAGGAGCCATAATTATATTTCTGCTTATTGTCTTGTTTAACGCTTTAAAAGTCCAAAAATCCTCTAGACTACTGGTTTTACAAAATATTATTAAATTAATATACGCATTATTGTTTTCACGGAACACCTCGTTTTTGTGGTTCTAAAGTTATAGATTTCGTTACTTATTGTCGGTCCTCTATATTTGATTATCAAAGTTATTTCAAACGGAAAATAACAAAACAAGAACACTTAAACGTTTATGAACTGTTTGGATATAGTCGATACACACATGCATGCACGCCTATTTCATAAACGGTTACCTCATGTGCTTTTTATGTAATTAGTTCTTCTGTCCTGAAAATAACGAACACATCGATGCAAACGCGGATTTTATCATAATTTGCAGTGGCAACCTAATTGTTATTCCTTAGAGGAAAGCCTACGCAATTAGACTTTTAAATAAGTCAGGCTATTGTAATTTTCAGCAATAAGACCTTTGAAATATTTAACAATGAATGTTGGTTGAGGTTGGAACGCATCCGTTTGCGCTGTCATTCTCGGTAACTTTCTTTCAACACCTTTTTGTTTAAATTAATCTAAGATTTACAGTTTCCTGAAGTTTTGATCATAGTCGCTTCTAGAATTTTTAAATATAGAATCACAAAACATGGCATATTGTAAATAATGGAGATTGAGAGATTGGAGATAATATAAAATACTTCACGGCAGAAAATTAAATGTGGTTTATTATTTATTCGTAATAGCTGACGTATAATGCGCTACAGAATCAACACAAATCATTGTTGAATTTTCCGGTAAAACTAAGCCAAGTTGTGTGGCTTATGGTCATAAGAAATTGAACCCTTGAAAACCTGAATATTGTACAAGATTATATAATATATTTTACTAGCCGTTGTAATGTTTTACGGGGTTTCAATTTTCTCTTTGTGTAGGTATTATTCAGTGGCACAATCAAAGATTGAATTGAATAATGTTCTTGGCCAACCTTAGAGTAGAGTAATATTTCAAAGTTTGACATATATACCATAGTTTATGCATCATCTGATTTTGCCTTCTAGCGCAAGTGGAATTTTCTCTGCTCATCCACATAACTAAATGTCAGGTATCATCAAATATTGGGAAATTTGAATAGCATATGAATACTTCAGCAGACTTCCATAGTAATAGCGTCGATATTGTGCCTCAATATAATACACATAGGCAAGTGAGTTTATGATGTAGGCTTGTAACACTTTAGCTTTGACGAATTTCCTCAATTTGTTCATGATGGTTTTACGTGCGTCACCAACGCGTTTAATTGTATTATATGGACGCAACTAATTTTATCCGACTCACATTCGAAGTAATCCTATTTAACTTATACTTCTGTATTGCAAAGCATTCAGAGATGTCATAATTATGATTTCAATGTTTTTAACATCAACGAGTTCATACAATTTGTATGAAATGTATTAAAAATTTTCCCTTGGTATTATGAACATATTCAATGCCAGAATTGCAACCAGTGTAAATAGCACTTCAATAACATCAGATCTGAATAACGTTAGAGCTTATTCAACGATTTCAAACAATAGCATGTATTTACTATGCGGATTGAGTGGATATCTCATGGAAAACATATTTTGCTGTTCTCTTAATGCCAATTTTATGTATAGGGGTGTTAGTTTATCATATGTCGAGGTTATTTTCACATTTGCATTTCTCATTATAGTTATTGTATCGGTTATTTGTCAAAGAATAAATGCGTGCAACAGGCCCCCTAATGAATAAGTGTATATTCAACCCGTAATTCTTATAAGATAAATGCAGGTCATATTTATATTCGTTTCAACTTGTCTATTGATTCTAGTAAATTAAATCGGTGTAAACAATAAGTTAAGAATAATTTAAAAGTAAACTGCCACTTATTGCTGGACAAATTTTGATTTATAAGTATTACATCATCAAGAACGGCAGAGGAATGTATACCATTCTAATATTTTTTGGTACATACAATTATCTACAGTTAGAAGTTATATTGTGAAATCAGGTAGAGCATTTAATTTAAAATGTTTACGCCAGTGTACAGCAATCGAAATAGCAAACATATCAAATAATAAATTTATTCTTAAAAGTTTCTTCATGTTCAAATTAAATATCCATTATTGCAATGACAAAAACGGAAACTAAATATTATACCAAAAAGGTCTACATGCAGAGTGTTTTCAAATGGATCTTATACAGGGTGATCCAACAATATGAAAATGAACGCTTAGGCTTTAATGATAAGAGTATCTAAATCTTTGTAAGATCAGACATGTTTAAAAAAAATTCACAAAACAAAACTTCTAAAATAGGTTCAAATGTATTTTGCAATATTGCTATGTAGTCGATATTTTTTAAACTATTGTCGTTGCAGGTCTATTTATATATTCTACTGGGTCTGCCGCAGAAATTTAAAAAATTATTTTGCAGCTTCTGTGATACAAGCACAAAATTCTATTGGACAGGGTAAGGGTGTTCATTTATAGGTTTTTATAAACTTATGTGCTTATTTCAAATGTGGCAATATTACTTGTTTAACAACTTGGCTAAAAAAATTACTCTCTTTCTCATTCTCCCCCTCTCTCTCTCTCTCTCTATTTCTTGAATATCGCCAAAATTGGGAGATATTTATTTTAATCCTCCACTTATATGTTGTATTTTGTCTGCGAACTTTTTACGAAGTACACCATATAATAAATAATATTTCTTTAGAAAAATTATTTATTTTACCGCAAATTACACATTTTAATGTGTAATTTGTGTCCTGCATATTTCTATCAAATAAAAATTTTTGATTTTTTAAGCACTAAATCGGAATCATCCGCTTAAGGATGATGCTGATTCAGGTCATAACGAACCAGAAGTACCCCAACATGGATTGTCTTTTTGCAAGTGCAGGATATGACATAGAACGTGTTCTACCGTCTCGTTATTGATGCTGCAACCACGACAGTTGGGGGTGTCGGGTAATTCCATCCTGTTCCTGTTTCTGTTAGAAGTCTCTTAAGTTTACAGTATCCAGATATAATTCCCACGACTACTGGAAGATTCTTTTGCGATACTTAAACACATGTTTTCATAGATATATTCAAATGCTAGGTTCCCTCAGCTTTCGCGCATACGCTGAAGTATCTAGTAAATGTGTATTTCCGAAGGAGGAAGTCAACTACAGCTCCGAGCTGCCTCATCTAGAATGCGGATATGGCTGCTTCACCTTCCTCCTTTTTGCAACAGCTCCTTAAGTCGCAGCTACACTCTTTAGTTTTTTTTTCGTAAAGAATTCAACCTGTCTTCAAAGGGTTGACAGAGAAAAATTGTTCATTACATCATTTTTCTATTATTGAAACTGCCATCTGCAAATGTCCATGTAATGAGGATGATGATGATATTCATATACCCAATTTAATAGAATTTAGCAGTATTGGGTGATTGTAAAAGGCTCTACATTACTCAATTCTACAACAGTGGAGACTCTGTTGGCCACAACACCTCTAATAGAACTATCTCCTATATTAGATCATACTCCTCTCATTATAAGCATGCGTTTCATCCACTCGCAGAGAGTATATGCAACACAGTCACTACGTTGGGCTATATTAACGCTTTCAAAGGAGACATTATCAAAATCTATTTCAATGTCAATGACGATCCTAGGGTAGACATTTTTGTCTAGCGATCTGTCAATCCAGTTGGCTACAGCGTGCAGCGCTGCTTCACCAGACCTCTCTGGGTTATAAACATATTTATTTTGATGCCGTGGGTGGGCAACATGCATCTCTTCTCATATTGCTCTACGACATGGTCTCTGAATAGGAAGGATAAGAGACTGACGGGACGATATGATTTATCGAGGGAGTAGTCGGTGTGCCCTAGTCTAGGTACAAAAACTACCTTCACTTTTTTTCAACTCACAGATATATATCTAAAAGCGATAAATGCCCGGTAGATTCGCACCTGGTTAGCAAGTATCAAGTCTAGTCCCCAATGTAATATCACTGTAGAGATGCAGTTTACTCCTGGTAAACGAAAGCAAGGAATTTTGTCGACCTGTGCGACGCGGATCGCAACTTCCCAATCCTCCTCTGTGGGAGGTGGAAGACCGGACTATAAACGATAGTTAATGTTTCTTTCATTGGAATAGTTTGCAGATTATTAATAAACGTCAAATTTAGAACCTGTTTTCTATATTTCTAGATAACTAAGATGCTAGAATAGAAATTACGTTTTATCTGCCTGAATTCCTAAAAAACGGTATACATTTTTAAAACAGAATTTCCTATTGATATTCAAAATTTTTACATCTGTTACAACATAGTCTTATATAAAAATATTATCGGAATATTATAAAGATAGTACAAAAAGTAAACTGTAAAACCATTTCTTCGCTTTATTAAAGAAATTGTAAATGTTGATCCATCTCCAAAAAGTGGTACATTAGAAAACACACTAGATCGTGCTCAATCAAAAATAACAATATAATAATGTTTTTTTTTTGTTTTCCTAAAAAATCTATTCGGTTTTGAACACAGCACAGCATTCTGGAATGCATATTGTTATATATAAAAGCTGAAACAAATTTCTGCAAGAATATCTGCTACTACCATTCCCACTCGAAATTACAGATTTCGTAATTTCTATTGTGCGTATTTCAATTGTTCAGCATAAACTCCATGCGTTGTAAACATTTGATGAATGCTATAACTGACATATGTTTAATCAACCCCATGTATTTTCGAGTTTACAGATTGCTAAAGTTTTGAGTGGGACCCAGAAACACAATTAATTTATCATACAACAGTAGAGCGCGACGTTATTGGCTTTGTGTTGATTGTTTTAATGTCTAACAATTAAAATGAATACGGTAAAGCATAGGTATGGAATACTTCCTATAAATCGGTAAATAATACTTATCTTAGTGCAAATATCCTTCCAGCAGTGAAGAGATATTAATATTTTGGAGCAGTTAACTTATTAGCTTCGTTTACGTAAATATAAACGTATTTAATCTTCCAATGTCGAATAGAGAATTTTTTTCATTTACCTATCTAAAATTGTTAGGCTTACAAAAAAAATTTGAAAGATGTTTTATTCAAAATAAGTCTCATCAGAAACTGTACAATTTAAAGGTTAACAAAACAATGTGCTTAACGGTCAAGCTTTTTCTCTCACATATTTTAACTGATATTGCGAATGCATGTGAGAAATAAGGAATGGGTTAGTATGAACTATAGAAAATGGTAATCTCCGAGTGAAAAATATAAATAATAAAATAACAAATAAATAACATGTGAAACTGTTATTACGTTATTTAAAATTAATAAATCCTTATGTTCTCTTCTTCTTCTTTCTCGAGTGCTTTATCTCTTACGAGACGCAGCGATCTTCTCTCCTATGCCTGTGTTGCACGTTTCGAGTGCCACAGACATAGGCGACCTACAGCTTAGCGTGGGCTCCGAACCACGGGAAGTTTTAACACATTTACTCCAGAGAAAATTAACTAGGCAGAATACCTTGCTGGTTTGCCATTGCTTTGCGAGGGAGAACGTCGTTCAAATCCGATGTTCCGGTACTGGGAATTGAACACAGGACCTTCAGCGTAGAAGTCTAACGCGCTAACATCCAGCCCACGGCCGTCTCGTAACAAGTGTTTAGCGAGATTGAATTTTTGGATGTTTGTTTTTATATCAATTTCTATACAAGAGTAACCACACTTTGTCGCGAGCCAAACGGCTGTGTAGATAATTACTTTGTCGTATATCTACAGAATTACATTGTAAACAATTTAAATATACACGCGACTACAATGAATCATTAGTTCCACTGTTTTTCACTAGCAGTTTAAATTTAAATAAATATACAGTACATAGAAACCAACTGTTACTTATAAAAGATGCAAATTTGATAACAAATACAAACTTACACACCTGTAATAAGATCCCATAAACATTTTCAAGATAATTACATAGTTAGTTTAATAGATAATGAGAAAAAACAGAATAATATAGTTATGTATGCAAATCTACAATTCCATATTTACTTGGGATGCTTAGGACAAATGAAGTGTT
>JABXWE010017579.1:0-22485 GCA_014611495.1 Limonius californicus
TGCTGAGATACCTCAAAGCGCTGCTGGGCAGGTAAGGTGTTACGGAAACATGAAGCTGCAGCTGAGATACTCAAAGCGCAATCGTCAAGGGAAGCCGTAAGTTGCTGAGATACCTCAAAGCGCTGGGCAGGTAAGGGGTTACGGAAACATGAAGCTGCAACTGAGACACCTCAAAGCGCAATCGTCAAGGGAGACAGTAAGCTGCCGAGATACCTCAAAGCGCTGGCAGGTGAAGGGTTAAGGGAACTTGACGCTGCAGCCGAGATACCTCATGCGCAATCGTCAAGGGATGCCGTAGCTGCCGAGATACCTCAAAGCGCTGGCAGGTGAAGGGTTAAGGAAACATGAAGCTGCAGCTGAGATACCTCGAAGCACAATCAACAGGAACTATGCTTCTTGATGGTTAGATCAAGAATACTTCATAACAACCTACGTCTGCTTTTGTAGGCTAAAAAGTGAGTGTTGGATCATGACAACCGACTGCACGTGAAATTAATAATTTTTTGTTAACAATACTTAAATTATAGGAGAAATATTAAGTACCAGTCTAAATATATAATTGCTGTAATTTAGAATTTAATTGCCACACATGAGGGGAGGGGGGTAAAAATTTAGGAAGGTTATGCACTAAACTAAACCTACCATTTATCCGAGTAATAGACTGCGTTATCGACGGCTGTCCATATTTGTAAGTACTTGAGATCAAACTAATTCAAAATTATGTACTCGGAATACAAAATTTGGAAGGAAAGAAAATTTCAAATCGGGAAATATAAATTCACATACACCAAATGGGTAGTTATTTTATAATTCCATTCATTGTATATGAAAGCTGATGATTAATTTATGTTAGTTGCCCTTGTAAACCAAGCCTAATCTCACAGCTTCCTTTACAGTAAACTAAACCAATTCGAAGAAGCGGCCGGTTCCAAGATAAATGAAGCGTGCCATTTTAAGACACCTTACTAAAATTCATTAGCAGTATACATTAAAAATTATGAGCATAATATCTAAGATTTCAATTGTCTGCGACAATTTATACATAATCACAATTGCAGGCCCTTAGAATATGGACTTAATTTAGCGAACTTCTTCATTTTAGTACAAACTACTTGGCTGATTTTCTTAGAAACAGAACAATGCCAAGACTCTGTTACCTATATTAGCTTTATCGTATATTATACGTATTGCCTTTTATATTGGCGTCAGTTTACTTTTCAGTGTTCAGGTACATGACCCTTGGTCCCGGGGAAAGCAGGGAAACGAATATAATGGTTTGTCGATGTAAAAAGTTACATATAAGTTTCGGTTGCCTGGACGCTTTAAAATTCCTTTAAGCTTGCGGTGCAAAACTCTTGCATTGACCCCGTAAATATTTAGGGTAGGTCACTAAACTGCCACCCAACATACATACGCCGTTTTGGTTGCGGCTTTAATTTGTAAGGTGTCTCGAATTCCATGGTTCACTCAGGATATTTTATTAATGCATCAATTTGGAGTCAGAATTTCCTCAAGCACGTGGATTATATCAATGAAGTTCGTGAAGTATATAAAAGCAATGCAGCCGCGGTTGTGGCCTACAACCGCCTTCTTGAATTGATTATAAGCCTGAAATATTCCCGAATAAAGCACCTGAATTGCTTCCGAAGTTAATACGTGTTTTTTTGAAGTCTCTGGCATAATCTCCGGTGAAGATAAATTTAATTTAAATTTGCGTTGCAACATTCAGGGAATATTTTAAGATTCTCAAAATGAGAAAGAAACGGTTTATATCTGTATATACTGAAAACAAAATTTAAAATCGAGAATGAAATTTGTACAACTGAAATAGATCGAGTAAAAGCATTTCGCATGACATATTTTTGTGGAACTGTTTCAGAATTAATCATATTTTTCTGGTAGACGCAGAAAGGCTTTTAGCGTTACCTAAATACGGGAGACAGTAATTGATTAATGTTAAAATTTCTGGGAACGGTTCGAATATCCAGGTATTTACAAGAAATTACGGACAGCAATAGCTAAAGTAGCCTTGACCAATAATAACAGCCACGACATTTTATCTGCCTTGACAGTTTCACCTTTGGACGTCTTCGGTAGTTTTTATTTACGTTGCGTTAGCCGATAATTTACGTCGCTATAGTGGAAAAGGAACTGAAGGGAAGGCAGTCAGCAGATGAACGCTCGACGCTCTAATTTTTCAAGTAACACAAACCATCGGCATGTATTTATTTTTAATAGCCACTTGGTACTATAAATATCACAATGGGTTTGGTATGCTGCTATATTTCCTTTAAGATTATACGTCGGTTTTCAGAACAAGTAAAATAATGCTGAGGAAATTTTTATCTTTCACGTGTAACTGGTGCCATCTCAGGCCTACGCAGAGTTTTTCAGCTTGTGGTTCTAAAAAGTTTCTGAAAAATAAACGTAGATTAGTTTTATGTAAATTGCAAAATGCAATTAAAGGGTAAACTTTGTAGCTTAAAGGGCTACTAAAGTAACCGAAACTACGCGGAAATTCGCGTTTTCTATTGTCACCATAGCTAAGGTAATGTGCGATCTCTCCGCTTGAAGTAAAGTGAAGAAATTATCAAACCAATCATAAAAACTGGTATTAAAAAATGGGCAAACGTAGTTCAAAATACGTTAAAATCAATTATCGTTTAAGACACATGTGGGCTCCATTTACTGCAATTTTAATACCTTATTACAAACAACCTCCTTTCAGAATATAACGCACATAACCAAAACGACGCCAAAACTCTGTTACTAATCTATTTTATGGTCTATTATACGTATTGTCTATTACATTGGCTGCAGTTTGCTTTTCATCGTTCGTGTAGACAGCCCTAATTCCCGGGATGCATAGAGAAACGAATTTAATATTTTGTCGATGTAAGAAGTTAGATATAATTTTTACATGGAAGGTGTCTTTGGAATCTCCTAGAGCGGGTTCAAAGTTAAAAGGTGAAGCGATGTAAAAGTTACAATTAAAAATTTTTAATATAAGTCACTTTAGAAATTCTACATAAATTTAGAACTAATTACAATTAAAATCAAATTTGGGGCTTATAAATCTCTTCAACGTCAATATTTGGCTTGCAAACCCTCATCAGCATCACAAATGTTAGAGGAATTCGTTTGAGATAAATATTTAATGCCTGTGGTCGTTTTAGCACCTGCAGGTTAATGAGCCCTGATTAAATTTAATTGAATTAGGTTTCGGAACGGCTATCTAATGTGTGGAAAGTATAACCTACCAATTTTATTGTGTAGGCAGCGGCTTTCTACGGGGGATTCACGTGACATGTTCAGATTTTTATAACTAAACATTTATTACATTAAAATTAAATTTAGGTATTACAATAATTTTAAGAAAGTATTAAAAATTGATTGATTTTTAATACTTTCTTAAAATTATTGTAATACATTTACCCCTTGCCCCTTGTCCTTGCCCAACAATGGGATGATGCGGGCTAACATAAAAAAAAATTAAAAATTGACATTATGTACAACACCACGTAGATAATCCATAATTTCGTAATTATTACGATTACCTACAACACTTGAAATTCTCCTTTCTCTGTTAATCGAACACAACTTATTAAATAACAACCTACTGCAATTTCGGCTGTCGGGATTTTGGCTTGTCGAGATATTGGCTTTTGGGATTTTGGTTTGTCGGGATTGTGGCCTGTCGGGATTGTGGCCTGTCGGGATTTCGGCTTTCGGGATTTCAGCTGTCGGGATTGCGGCTGTCGGTATTCAGACCCACACCCGGGTGCAACATTTAGTTGGGCTATTAAAAAAATACGCCGTTAATTAATGTGGAAAGAAGGTTAGCTTTTTATTCAGCGGGACTTGATAGACATCCATGTTCATTGTTCAGCCATTATTTTTATCAATTTTAATGCGTAAAGGTAATTTCAAGAATATACATAGTATCTAATGAATCAGAAAGTTTTGTTACAGAGGTAGCATTTCGTTCCACACTGCGGCATTCTTAAAAAACTGAGATAACTTGGAATCCGTGGTAATGTGGGGTAGTTTATAGTATCCCAAAGAAATTTAAGACAATTTGCGGTAGTCCGTGGCAACCTTGATATAGATTTATGGCATTCCGGAAGAATCTGATTCGCATTTACAATTATTGCCTATTTTCGCACATATTCGATTTGAGACAAATAAGAACTACTCACCAGCTAAGATTGTTGTTAACGCCATATAGGCAACACGACGGTCACACCCCCTACCAGAGCAACCCCCACTATGGTGCGGTACAAGGGTAGGAGATGCTTACTCCATAAGATAGATTTAAAAAAAGATTAGTATTAAATTAGCAGTAACCTAGTAAAGTAATTGTATATATTGGTCAAATAAATTAAATGTTTTCTGTTATATATTTCGTTGCATTAGTTCACAACATTAATGGTCCTCTGAGAAGCAAATAAATTTTTATTTTTTTGTTCGAAACTCACCAATTGTATCGATTGTTTTAAGTAGACGAAATGGGCTGTGTAATGTAAAGAATTTTGTATCGATACATATCGGTACGTTTTTCTTATACTTATAGGTAGACACCGACACTAAATATGATATTGATGCGTGTTGTGGTATTATTATATATTATTATAGCGTTGCCAATCGTTATACTCCCAGATATCATCGTATTGCATTGATATTTACAGTTAATTCGATATTTGAATACGTCATACATTTATTTACATATGGTTTATTATGTTAAGAGCAGTACAGTCGTTGAATTATTATTTCGATCATACTGCAAAAGCATTTTGAAACTAATTTAAAAAACTGAGCGAAGAATGTCATCTAGACTCTCTCGTACTTCCAATAATATTTTCTATACAGGTCGGTTTAAAATATCGCAACATACATATCACCTTCTTTAGATTTGCAATTAAAGTACCACATTATAGAAAAAGTGTTGGATTAAATGTCAATAGTGGTGATTTGGAGATATAATTTATGCTCAAGGTCTTAGATTTAGTTTACAAATGTGGAGGACATTATAAGCAATACCATCCAATATCTTGCTATAAACTGTTGTTTTGAAGTGCTATCTTTTAATAACATGAAATTACCATTTTATTTTCTGCAGTTAAGGAATCACTTTGCGAGCTTAAAAATGTACGAAACTGAAGCCTATCATTGATCAACTTAGCTTTGAAAACAAATGCAATAATGCAAATGACGTTTGTTAATGTTAGAAGTGTTTGTAAGCAACACATTAATACGTTTCTGGCGTTTGAATTAGATTCTGACTGTTAACACTTCGATTTTGAAATGGCGTTTGTGGTTAAAAATCTGTCCGTGTGTAGCCATTGCAGATTCATATGCGAATGCAAGCAGTGTATGGAATTGCATACATTGCGTATGTGAAGGAATGGTGCCGAAAATTTAAGAATGGAAACAGGGGACTATGGATAAGCCGCGACTAGGTGCACGGTGTACTGCATTAACAGAAATTTCAGAAATTGTTGGTGCGAGTGTAGGATCTGTCCATCATATTGTTCGTAATCTGGATTACAGCAAAGTTTGTTCGCAATGGATTCCTCGTTTTTTGTCTAATGAACAAAAATGCTTGCGAATGGGCTTATCTCTGCAACACCTCTCAGACTACACAAAATAGTGAAGGCTTTCTTCTGTCAGTAATTGCTGGTGACGAAACTTGATGCCATTACTACGAGCCATCCAGTAAATTATCGTCTATGCAATGGAAACGTTCAAGTTCACCACCACCGAAGAAGTTTAAAGCACAACCTTCTGCAGGCAAGGTGATGGATGTTAACATTGTTTTTAGACCATGGAGGACCCTTGCTGATAGAGTTTAAGGAACCTGGAGTAAATGTCAATGCAAATCTGTACAATGAACCTTTGAACAAGCTTCATCAAGCAATAACGTCCAGGAAAACTTAGGCGTAGGGTCATTTTGTTACACGACAATGCTAGGGCTCATGTTGCTAATGTGGTAAAAGAAAATCTACAACTAAAGAAATGGAGGGTTTTAGAGCATCCACCTTATAGCGCGGATCTATCGCCTTGCGATTTCCATATTTTTGGACTGCTGAAAGAGGCGTTAAAAGGTCGGCATTTTGAGTCTGACGCGGAAGTACAGATAGCTGTGGAAGAATTCTATGAGCAGGGTATACGTCGGTTAGTAAAACAATGGGATAGATGCCTTAACTGTGAGATTGGTTTCAATTGAACACACCTCGTACTTTCTAAATAATCTGAAAAAAAAATGCATTAGCATAAGCTAAGCTTTCCGAAAGGATATATTTTTATTTATAGGAGGCAGCGGGGGCGTTCGTGTTCGATTGAGCGAAATCTAGAACGTGGTTCCCCAAGCATCTCTTTTCGTACTCAAACCACGTTTGGCCCATTGTACACCCTAATTATGAATGTTGCCTATCTCCTATGGCTTTACTTCTTATTCGATAGAAGGCGCACTTTCAGATATTTTTTCGCAGTGGGGCTTAATGCTAATGGCAACTGGTAAGTTACTGAACTCTAGATTAACAATAAAAAATTTAATAGAAAATGGTTGTTATGTACACAACGCCACTAGGTGATGTACTAGTTCAAAATTTCAAAAGTGGACTAATGAGTTAACTTGCGGCACATCCATATTTCATTATGTTTGTTTTCGACGTGTTTAGCCAAAAAACATTCAATATAACAATTTTCGTATCTGTTATGAATTCTGAAAATTTTAAGTGGTATGTGTGTACTAAATTATAATTAATCAGGTTCCATATCTACCTACGATTGTTATTAATAAAATAACTACGACGCAAACCTTCGCCAGCTATGTAGAACGTAATATAGTGGTGCCGTTTGTGGTATTTTAGAGCTATGTAAAGTATCCTTGATGTAGTTCAAGGAAGTTGAGCATTTTAGAGCAGGTCGTCCCTGAGTTGCGCCACGAAAAACTCTGTAATACCAAAGTAACCATATCAGAGTTAGGCAGACTGAAGCTACTTACTTGCTGTTCTTCTATAAGTTGAAATATAAATCTTCAGCTTCTGTGTATATTAAATATATTAATTACTTATATTGGAGCAGGTTCTATAAGTCTTCTTGTGTTTCGGAGGGTACGTAAAACCGTCGGTCCCGGTTGTCATACGAACATCTTTGATAATCGTAAACTATGTAGCGGAACTTCTCTTCTTTGTTCGACGAGCTAGGTTAGCGTATTGTATGGCATACGTGCGAAGAGTGCTTACAGAAGCTACTTCATTGTAGGTAATTAATAGATCTTCGGCCTAAACACAAAAGAAGAAGAAGAACCTAAAGTTTTCTACATTCATCCAGAGATCGAATTTCTCGCACAGAAATTGATGGAGTTTAAGAAAAGAACTTGGTTTCCCGCGATACGAATGGATTAATAAATTACAAGTGTTTCTTGTTTTAGTACCTTAAATATTGCGTTTTAAACGTTCTCTGAATCGACACTGTATCTTCTTAGTTCACGAATAATACTTTCATAATTTTGCTTGTATATGTATATAAAAGTATGAGACGATGATTTAAAGTGCTCATTACAATCTTGACTGTTATGTGTCATTAATAACAATAACAGCTCATAACTGGTTTTTGAAAACATAAACCGAAATTGTGCATGGTTTCCTTCACTACATTTTATTTGTTGTTATAAAATCAGTGTCTTCTGTAAATATTTTATTAATAATTAACGTGGTGACTGAAAACAGGCGGTCCCGGTTGTCGTGAACGGAAGCGATGGGAGCTAACGAAATTGCTTTATATAATGCTAATATACTGATGGTTTTAATTACAACATCATTTCAGTAAACAGTGACAGCTAAATTGCTCGTACTAATTGGTTGGCTACCTTGACGTTTTTGCGCTCGCACACAACGTAAATCATGAAGTTACTAACTGATTAGCGCTAGCGGATTGTGACGCTTGCTAACAGTTCTTACCGATTCATTTAAAGCAGTTCCATAAACAAACGAAATTCCTTCCAATTATTGTTATGGCATTAAAGTAGCGAAATAAGATTCTTCAGGTTGCAATATCCAAGCGTTCAATGCTTGGGCAGAAATCAGCTATAGCCGTAGGATAAAAATATTTCTTTTTAGAGCCTCCCGTATTTGCCATTTATATGTACAGAGATTCCCATTAATTTACAATAACTAATGCGATAGAAGATCTCTCCATTTTTCTGATAATTTTGGACGATTGTTTTTGAATGTTAGTAAAAACCATGTACTGATATATTTTTTTAAACATAAAATTCGAATGGTGGTGGTAGATTGTGAAAAAAAAAGAAGTTGCCTGGAGTTTCTAGAATTATTTTGCCTTGCCCATTGGAAGGACGAATCTGTATCAGTGAACGATTTGTAAGACTGTAAATAATTTTCAAACATTCGTACAGAGCAAAACGTTCTCACTACAGTGTTTAAATATATAGGTATCGACCTATATAGAGCCCGAAATATATACAGGGAAGTGCAACACTTTGTAATTAAAGAGGATGTAGTATCCGGATCTTTGAGGTACATAATATAGAGCAATAAATACTTATCCCTACAATAACAAGACCGAGATGTACGAGAACGTCGAACTCCTTATTTATGCGGCGGAAATTCGAGCTTACAGCAGCAAACCGAGGCGAAGAGTAGAGACAATTAGAAGTAAGAACGTTAATGTAATTAGTCCAGAAAACCTTAAGAAACAGAATATCATGGCAGGAAAATCATCAGCCGTGCAACATACAAAAAAATCAGAAAATTAATAAAACCGGAAGGAAGGAGTAAAATGGTCATGTCGAAGGAATGGATGCTAACTGTTGATCAAGACAGACAAAAATATCACTAGATGGAAAGAAAGGGGTTGGAGAGAGCTCCATAGTAACATCAATTGATACTGCTTGAAGAGTGATAGAGCTGCCGCTAAAAAGAAACAGACACATGAAGGAGGAAGAAAAAAAGTGTTGTCCTTCTTACAGACAGTTTAACTATATTTCGTCGGTAAATAAATAGTTAATGCTTAGTTATTTTAACGATTACGTTTTCCTTCTGTGCCCTGTTTTAAAGTCCGAGACTCCTTCTGGATCTCTATGCTGCCTTCAATCCTTTGCGATTATTCCGTTATTGGAGATCTATACTCCTTGACTCTAATTCTTTCAGTTTCCCCATTATCCAACTTTGTCGGAGCCATGCTCTCTTTCTTTCGTATGGGGGAATCCAATCCACATCTGCATCATCCATTTAGTCTTTATATGCCCGTACGACAGCAGTTGTTGTTATTGGTTATCATCTACTACAGCCTTTTCAACTTCCATTGTTGCGTTGATTGTTTCATTTCTTATTCTATAGAGTCTGGACACACACACATACACAAACACACACTCACACACACACACACACACACAGATATATATATATATATACCTATATATGCTGTGATTGGCTTCCAGGAATTCTTCCGCGTAGCAACTTCTTGGTCCTGGGATGGAGCGGGATGGTTGTCTTGACGACGTTTCGGCAAAGTCTCATTTGCCCATCAGGTTCGTAGAATTTTAGGATTACCGACTCCATTATTTTCTTCTCTTTCCAATTTTTTGTCAATCTCTCACTTCAGTGTTTCAAGGTCCTTCCACACACATTGTATTAATTATCTTGTAGAGCTGCACTTTCTACTGATACCTTCGGATTGTTCTTCCCACATCATGGTCGGGATTCTCTTAGCCTGCAACCGATTTAAGGTGACCCAGCCATTTTAAAGGGTTTTGTGTTAATACATTTACAATATTTGGTGTTTGAAAACGTCCTCTAGCTGTTTATTGGTCCTTCTTCGCCAAACATTGTCCTCAGTATCTTTCTTTCTCATATGGCCAGATGTTCTTTATCTTTATTCTGCGACACCCACGTCTCAGTACTAGAAGCCACTGTTGGTTTTATTATTGTTTGGTGTATCCCAACTTTAACTGCCCTGCACTTACCATTCATTCACTGGCTTATTTCTGCACCCACGTACGCGCTGTTCCAAAACTATATTTTTTATTTTCACTCTCAATATTGCTAAATTTAATCGATCATGTTACTGTTTCTTCTCATTTACTGAGATGATCTTCATTTCATTTATTACTAGTCAATATTTTGAGGTTTCTATTATCAGTTTTTTGATCGTCCTTTAGCTCTTCTTTAGTTCTGGACACAAGAAACTACAACATCCGCATAGGCCAAGCATTAATACGAATTTTAGAGATGTTGCTATCCCATTTTATTCTACAGTTCCTTGCTATAATTTCTAACACAATGTTAAAAAGGTTCGTTGGCAACCTTGTCTCAATCCGAAATTTCTGTCATCTTTTTCTATATTGTTACTGTTGCTTTTGTCTCTGCTTCTGTCTTGCCAAGATCTATCAGTTCCTTAGGAAATCTAAGCCCCTTCATGGCTGGTATACGTTCTCGCCTTTACACAGAAGCATAGGGCTGTCTAAAATCTATAAAAATTATTTGGATAGCCCGATTCGTTTTGTACACTTTTCTTGTCATTGTCTCAAGATACATATCTGATATCTGATTTTATCTAGTATAATCCATTTCTCGGGCTTTTAATTTATTTGTGATTATTTCCGTCTTTTGCAATACAATTCAGTGCCACAAGTAGTAATCGTTATTTTTTACTATGGTGTTTTATATATGTCACTTGCTTTGTGTTGTTAATTACTTTTTTTCCGCAGCACCCAATTCAGAATTCATATCCTCATTCGTTGTCTTATTGCTTCGTAAATTTTTTCCTTATATAATTTCATTCCTAAATGATTTACACTTCCCATAATATTATTTCTGGCTTTTGAACCCCCAATCTCAAATACAGTGCAACCTAGATAATCCGAACTAATTATTGCAAAGGACTGTTCGGATTACCGATTTGTTCGGATTATCAAAATAATATATTAAACATAAATAAAACACAAATATTAAAACATAAGCTTTATTTATTATGTAAACAAAGGAAAGAATATAAAAACTATCAAAATTAGCTAAACAATTAAAACATAAATTAAAATGCCGATATTGCAAATAAAGTAAAATACATACATGAAAATAACTTAGGTTTGACGCGTAAAAAAATTTGTAATTGTTGTCTGTTTTATATTCACTGCTATTTCGGCCCTCTTTTTCATTTCCTTCAGAAGAAGAATGTGATGGTCTGATTCGGAATTTTGTTCTGTCCATTTCAAACAACTGCCAAAACATTTCACTGCTTCTTTGTGAGTCACTCTATGTACCTACCACTTCTTCAAATTCTCCTTCAGATTCTTCTGACGTGGATTCCTTCTGCATGTTTTCTAGGATGTCATTGTCATTTAAAGTTTCCCAAGATTCTTTTTCTCCCGTTGCCCATTTTATGATTTCTTGGTTAGTAATGTTGCCAGCAATTTCCTTGGTCAATTCTGTAACTTTTTGTATGACTCCATCAATGCTTTCTAATTTATATTTTTGTGCTAAACTCGATAGAGGTATTTCATCTTCTTCTTCCCAGCTATCCATATTTGTATTAATCTCTGTAGTTAAAAGTGGGTTCCAAGATTTTCTTATAAGTTCTTCCTTAACATTTTGCCAGGCCTTGTGGAGACTAAGTACAACATCTTTTAAGTTAATTTTTTTAATTTCTGCAGAAAGATCTGATGTTTCAGACGCAATAATTTTACTCAAAAGATTCTTTCTGTAATTCAGTTTGACTGCCTGGATTACATTCTGATCCATAGGTTGGATCAAAGGAGTCACATTGGGTGGCAAAAACATAGCAAAGATTTGTTTATCTTCCGTGCACAAATTTTGTTGGTGCCCTGGGGCATTATCTAACAAAAGAACAGCCTTCGCCGGTAAATTCAGTTCCTTCATTTTACGTTTAACGGCCGGGACAAATTCTGTATAAAACCAGTCTTGAAAAATCTCTCTCGTCACCCAAGCTCTCTTTTGGCCTTTGTAGCTCACTGGGATATATGAGTTTCCAAAAGCACGCGGTTTTTTTGACTTACCGACCACTAGCAATTTTAACTTGTGAGATCCGGAAGCATTTGCGCACGGCATAAATGTTATTCGTTCTTTGGACATTTTTCTTCCAGGCGCAACTTCTTCCGATCTAGGAGCAAGTGTTTTTTGTGGTAACATCTTAAAAAAAAGACCACTTTCATCCGCATTATATATGGTCCAACGATAATTGTAACTCCTCAATTTTACTCAACAGAAGGTTTTTGAAAGGCTCCACAGCATTCACATCACTTGACAACTTTTCACCTGTTATAGATAACTGTCGGATTGCATATCTATGTTTAAAGTTATCAAGCCACCCTGAACTTGCTTTAAAATCACCTTTTTCATGAGTTTTGGAATAAAAATATTTAGCCTTTTCGCGTAACATTTCACCTGATATCGGGGTACCTACAAACATTAAACCCGGTTTTTACAAATCACAAACCTAATTTAAAAATTCACGCCTACCTTTAGACCTTTCTTTGAGAAACCATGTGTAAACAGCTTTATCTACTTCAGGAAACCTACTGAACTTTAGCGTTTTTCGTTTATTTCCACTCCTATCAGATGCCATAAAATGATCAATTATCTTGGGCTTCTTTTTTTTTATGTCGCAAATTGTAGCTTTTCCGACATTATATTTTTTTGAGAGATCTGTAACCGTAGCTCCGGACTCTAAACTTTTAATAATATCACATTTATCTTTTATGGATAACGTAATATGTTTGCGTTTTGAAGCCATTTTGGTTGTTAGCGTATGTGCACAATCGTTTCGTGAGACAGACTGAAACCAACGAATATTTGCTGAAACAGAAACCGCCAAACCGTATCAACACGCGTGCTGATCAGCATAATCGGTATCATGCCTGTGCAAGCGAATTGAGTTTGGCCTTGCGCCCATATTAATTTTTGCCGCGGCAGGGAAGCTTTTCCACCAGTTGTTCGGATTATCAAGATTTGTTCGGATTATAGCTTCGAGCGTTCGCGATTCGGATTAGCGGAGGTTCGGATTAACGCATGTTCGGATTATCGAGGTTGCACTGTACTGTGTTTAATTCAAGTTTATCCATCATATACAAAACACAATTACTTGAAGTTAAAATGTCTCTGAAAAGTAATTTCATTTATTTTTGCACCTAAAATTGCAGTTTTGGAATATGTAGAAAAGGAAAATCTGGGTGCTCCACTCAAAACGAAACATCATCAAAGAAATACCAAAACATATATACAGTAATTCAAAATAATATTATAGGAGGTAAAAAGAGGGACACAGAAATAAAAATTACAGGGTATTTCATATAAAGTTTAGAGAAATATCAGAGGAATACAAACATACATAAATTCATATATGGGGAATTTCCTTAAAAGTAAAGGAATACCGTGGGAAATGTCAAAATACAATAACACACACAGGTCTTTGCATTTAAAGGAAAACAATGTATTTCAGAAACCTAATGTAATTTTGTTAGGTAAAGATTTTATATTTTTAGAGAGCTTATTATTCGTTTAAGGAAACTGAGGAACAAAGCTGAGGCCGTAGCCCACGCGTTCAACTAATTTTTATGTAACTACTCCACATAACCAAAGTTAACCTTGACTGTCCATAACGTGATTATTTTTTAATCTGGAAAGATGACCTACCTGGGCTAACTTCAAGGCGTCCTTTGTGCATCCGCAGTAGTTACCAAAACTACAGTATCCGTGGCGTTCAACTTAAAGTTAAGAAATACTTATTCTAAATAGTTAAAAGTTGACACAAACATAATTGTACATCCCTGCTCCAAGATACCCATATTACGTTGATAATAGTAGTACCTAGGTACATACTGTTTTGAATATATTGTAATCGGCTTTAAAAATGCTCGTCTGTTTAGATACTGACCGAATATCTTATTTCCCTGTTATTATATATATTTATTTTTATTTATTTAATATAATTATATATGTTACAAAATAGTAACAAAAATATAAATATCGGTCCTGAACACATAATACAAGAAAGCATATGACGTGTTTATGCTTATTTAAACTATAGTCTAAACTCTAAGATCATTTTTGCTATTTATTTATCATTTTTCTTGGTAAAATTTTGCACAATCCTCGTGGTTACATTCCACAGTAGCGTACTAGTAAATATTCAACCTCCTGAGCTACTATAATGCTAACTATGGAGATAATCATTTCTTTTAAGTAAAAGGTGGCTAGTAAATTATTGTGGTATTTGTTGAAATATACCCACAATCCAAAAGAAAGAAAGAAAATTTGAGAATATCCAAAAATATTCTACATGCATGCGCTGTATCTGTCGGGGCCATTAGCATTTGTAAAGCATGGGCAAAGGTCATACTCTTAAAAAAATAGCATCCATTTTCAGTTACAGTCTCAAGTTTGGTGTGTGCATCCTTTCCAATAATTATTAAGGTAATCATTTCTTTTATACCATTAAATTTCACTGAATATTTGAATGTGACAAGAACGGCCAGTTGTAATTTTTAGTTTAAGCTCTTGTTGGTTGGTGGTAACTACGTTGGAAATACAACTAGAAGGTGTCTTCTATGCTGGTGGCAGGCAGTCATGATCGTTATAGATTGGATCGGTGCCGATCAAATGTTCAAGCTATAGAGATTGAATATAAACCTAATAACCAACTGGTACGTTATAATAATTGTAAATTGTAAATGTTAATATGCCTTGTTTTATAATTTCAGCTACAGTTACATCAAATGTCTCGCTTTTTATATTTGATGTAATTTATGCATTTTTGCACTTAATAATCGTGGAATCTCCATTGATAAATTGATTTACATCATTGTATTACAATTTAATTTAAGTTATACATTTTCCTAAAACTTTATAAAATAAGGCCGATTACTAAATATCTCTCTGTCACAAAGTTCAGGGGGTAGTTTTAAGCTTCCTTTAGGTCACTTTGTTTTTTATAATTGTATCCAAATTTATATAAAACCAAGGAAATTTCATTAATAGTTATAGTTTATCCTACGTGAAATGAATATTGTTTAAAATTTTTGGGTCGAATAATTCCAATGTAAGAGCAGATTACATTTGTTGTTTAATACTTTTTGGTTTAGTCATTTTTCTATGTTCTCTTTTACAAATTAATTGGGGAGGTGTTTTTTGAAAGAATGAGCAGTTAACTTCTCAGTTCACTTATTTACCGTCAATACGGCTTTCCTTCAAAGATAACCTTCTTGGTATGGTATAACGGTTAACCACAGATCATGACTGTGGGCCATGGGGTATGTTGGGGAGATGACCAAAAGTCGACTTTCAAGGTTAACTTTTGGATATGTCGAGAAGGTGCGCAAAAGATGACTTTCAAGGTTAGTTTTTGGACATCTTTTATGGTTAACCTTTTAACGACCTTGAGAATGACTTAATGTTGCTCTATGGTTAACTAATTTCTGACTAGTTAACCTATCGCTTAACTTCTGGTTGGTTAATGGCGACCTTGTATTTTTGACAGGTTAACTTTTAGAAATCTTTTGGATAACTTTGATTATGTGGGTACTCTTACTGGTTGCAAGAGAAAATTGCAGTAATTAGAATTATAAAAAGGATTGGTAGAAATAATTGAAAGCAGTTTTTTCCGACTACAGGGGAAATATTTAGAATTTCACGTTGTTTGGTCTCTGGTCACTTCAAATACAAGAACATGATTTCAACGAGTCTACAATTTCGAAGAAACTTTCGAAAATATCAAAGTTTTACAAATATGTACACGTATAGAAAGAAATGATGTTTCGAAGTTTTCAGTCTTTAACGCTTCAACTTTATTGTGGCTGTTAAGAAACAGTTTTTATTTTTGTTTATACGCTTAAGGCACTGCAGTCACTAGGGCTTATTGCACCTTGGCTAAACTTAATCTAACATAAACTATCTACTACTAAGTAAATTATTTAACTATAGCGTATGATAATTAAAAATAAAAATCAAGGCAAGTTTATGAGTTCATTTAAAGTTCCGCTACTGCACGCGAAGACCGATCTAATATTGCAAAAAATAGTCAATAAGTCGTATTAGAATAACGTTCAAGGTTTTATTTCATATCCAAAAATAGTTACGGAAGCCAACGTCAACATGTCTTGAAATGTATATTTACATGGATTTCTGATTTGAATAAGTACTCCATATTTTGACGCACAAAGCCGATTAATGTTCCTAATTATTTGGGGTTTTTATGATTTACAGTGTCCTTAGCCTTATGAGAAATATGTTCAATTCAATTTCGCCTTCTTTATGCTCGTAAACCGTATACGTCTACCCACATGCCGGATTTTAATTGTGTGAGCGGTTTGCCGCCACTGCTCTTTTCGCAACGTTGTTGGAAAAGCAAGATAGCGGAACAAATTCTACTCTGCGTATATTTAGATAATTATATTTTTGACGTTTATTGCCTATTTGTCATGATTTAAATGCTAGCTGTAATGTATTAAGCAGCTTGAACGGAAAAGACACCGAACAAATGGGAAAATCTTCGAATGATCGTCTTTGAGGACCTAAATTGAATTTGCTACAAAAGTTTGCATTTTCAGGAATATAAATTCTTAGTTTAGTTTCTCTGTTTATCTAGACTATTTTGGTGTTCATATTCTTTGAATGGCAGTATAATTATTCTGAAAAAAAAGACAAACAAACAAACTGCTACATTTACAAATCGTTTTTAATTGATTGTTTCATGTGATGTTAACAATCCACAATCCCGTACACAGTTGTAGTTAATTGTTAAACGTGCCTCTGTTACGTTTTTGAACCCTGTATAATAAATCGTTTATGGGCTAATCTTGCTTCAGTAATAATTGTGAAAAAATGTCAGGAATGGTTGTCTGGGCTTTTGAAGTTTAAGTTTGACTTATAGCAAATATTTCATAGATTGTATATTCTGTGAATTGTTAAAAACAAGAAATAACGCAGGCACTGTCAGTTAATGTGTTTGTCAAGATTTAAAAATTATCACTGTCTTAGAGGTAAAACAGTTCATTGTAATGAGTAACATAATAAATTCAAATCATAATATTTCTAGATGTTAGTGCATGTAAGATAAGATAAAAGATTTAGGTTGTCATGTTTTAATTTTGGAAAGTAAGCAAGATAATGTCGAAACCATTTCAAATTATAGTTTCTTGAATTACTTAAACTAAGTACAAATTCGAAGAACTTACTTTTAATGGGAATATTTAAATGCTTATCGTACTATCAAATAATTGTTGCAAATATGTTAAATTTAGAGATATTTATAAACTTTTTTATTCGTTAATTTTTAAGAAAAATGGGATGTTTATGTATTTGAAGATAACACAAGCATTTTTTTGGTTTGCTTATCTAAAAACGTTAAAATTGGTTTCTATGGGAAAATAAAATTCATTTGTTCAGGTCCTAAATTTCAAATTACTTGAATATATCTTTTTTTCTTTTTTCTATTTTTCCATTCACTCTACTTCCCCCTCCCCTGAACTCGTTTCGCATTACTTCAGGGGCCTGTGGGCGTCTCTTACACAGTACCCATTCACGCAACATGCACCCTAAACTGAACTAAGTGAAATACAGTCGCCTCAGCCGGGGTTTGACCCTGCGGCCAATCGGACCGCTTTTCATTGTGACCTCGACTGACAGCGCTTGTTCGCACTGCCCCATCGAGATCCCTTACTTGAATAAATCTCAAAATATTGAAAATCAGGAAAAATAGCTCGAAACAATCAGTTGCTGACAAATTGCCTTGGAGACCACCTAGCGGCAAAATTCACTTTTTTTTCAATTCTGCAAGAAGTAAATGTGAATTTTTACAATGAAATTAAGCTGTAAAACATAAAATTCAGAAACTTCGTAGTTGAAGTTTCCCCAATGTTTAAATTTATAAATAACAACAAAACGGAGGTTACGTGCAGATACAGTTTCTAGCCGTATTGTTATGGTTTTTTGGTTCAAATATGTTCACTGCAAAGCAAATATTATTCACGGCTAATTGGTCTTGCTTACAATATGTTAAATAATAGTTCGCGGTCAGTTCATCGGACGGCCAAAAATGTGTATTCTGTAGCTTCAACATCCAGATGTTTAGGGAATTTTGAAAATATCGGCCGTAACAGCCGTTTGTGAAGTGAATTTAAAACAAGCGCGAGGAGCCAGAACCGTAACGAATAAAATTGCTGGACAAACAAATTGGCGGTTTCGAATAAAATTAAGGTAACTTAGGCGGTAAACGAGCATAAGTAACATCAAACAACCAAAAGATGCAGAGCGATGAAGATATCAACCGCGGCATCCAGAAGAAAGCGATGAGGAAGGGCTGGACACGAAAAACAATGCTGAAAGCGATCACAAAACACCTACTCAGAATAGAAAAGAAATTCGACACAAGGAACGAAAAAATAGAGACATTAGACGAAGAGAACCAGGATATGAAAGAAAAGATAAAGAACATACAACTACACATAAAGACATTACAAGCGGGAAACGACAGGAAAAGCATAATATACTATGGAATAGATAACGAAGCCGAAGAAAAACACGAAACACGAATTCATAAAATAAGAAACGTGCGTGACAGGATGCAGATGCTGACAGAACCGGAACTTCAAATTAATTTCTCCAGAAGAATGGGGAAATATGAAGAGGGCAAAACCAGACCTATACTGATGCAGTTAACAACAGAAACAAAAAAATACGAGATCCTGAGGAAGATCTGCAAACTGAAAGGCACAATTATGGGTATATCAGAGGTGTATAACAACGAAGAACTGGAGAAGAGGAAAACGCTTAAGAAACAGCTAATACAGGCAAAGGAAAAAGGACTCACTGCAAAATAAAGAGGAACAGAACTCGTGATAAACGAAGCACTACAAACTGAAGAAAACCTAGGAGCGCAAGGTCAGTAGGAGAAAGAAAACATAGACAGAGCAACAAAAGTCAGAACAGCGAGTCAAAGATCACCAGAAAACGAAGAAAACAGAAGCCACAAACGAACTAACCCAGAAAAGGCAGATGAAAAAAAGAGCACCGAAGAACAAGAAGCTAAAAAATCGAACCCAGAAGATACAAACGAAAAAAGAAAGAAAGAGAAACTGATCCAACTGCTACTAGCACCAATCACTCAAAAATCCCAGAAACAGGGAAAATCGAAGGATCACATACAAAAAACACAACAACTAATAAACCCAGCAGCCCCAACGATGACGACAGATGCAAAGCCTATGGACAACGAGAAAACATATCAAAAAACAAAAAAAAAATGACTTAAGAAAGCCAGGACACATAAAGATTTATAATGACAACAGCAGAGGAATGATCCACCTCAGAAAATGGATCGTACATCTTCCCCAACCTGGGAGAAGAAGCCATAATCCTAGGGATTGTAAGGCTTGAAGATGATGATTTCCAATATTCTAAAAGTTATTCAGTAGGTATTTATAGAAAACCGATTATGGTTAAACTTTGAGGCGCTGCAAAGGCCAGAAAGAAACTACGAGGTATGTTCAATTGAAACCCATCTTTGCTTTACAAAAAATGTATTTAACAATTTAATTACAAATAATTACCGTCACAGTTAAGGCACTTATCCCATTGTTTTACTAACCGACGGGTATACGGGTGCTCGTAGAATTCTTGTGGCTGCTGATTGAAGAAGTCTTCCACAGCTATCTGTACTTCTGCGTCAGGCTCAAAACAAAAATATTCTTCATTATAAACTTTTTATCCCTCCCCCAAAAATATGGAAATCGCAAGACGATAGATCCGGGCTATTGGTTGGATGTCTAAAATCCTCCATTTTTTTCGGTGAAGATTTTCTTTTGCCACATTAGCAACATGGGGCCTAGCATTGTCGTGCAGCAAAATGACCCCACGCGTAAGTTTTCCTGGACGTGTCCGTCTTATTGCTTGATGAAGCTTGCTCAAAGTTTTATTGTACAGAATTGCAGTGACATTTACTACAGGTTCCTTAAATTCTATCAACAAGAGTCCTTCATGGTCGAAAAAAAATGTTAACATCACCTTGCCTGCAGAAGGTTGTGCTTTAAACTACTCTGGTGCTGGTGAACTTGAATGATTCCACTGCATCGACAACTTACTGGATGGCTCGTAGTATTGGCATCAAGTTTCGTCACCATCAACTATTTACAGGAGAAAGTCATCACCATTTTGTCTATAGTCTGTCAAGTGTTGCAGAGATAAGCCCATTCGCAAGCCTTTTTGTTCATTAGACAAGAGACGAAGAATCCATTGCGAACAAACTTTGCTGTAACCCAGATTACGAACAATACGAAGGACTGATCCTACACTCACGCCGACAATTTCTGAAATTTCTCTAATTGAAGTTGATTTTTTCAAGGCTAAGTTGATCAAAGATTGGTTTTAGTTGAACAAGCCTCGTATTTACTGACATAACTTGTACGCGAGATCGTGAATACATTTTTAAAAATATCGGGAGTAATTTCTCATTGCCAATAAGGGTGTTCTTTGATCTTCGCGAATTATAACATTTCGACGTGTATGAATATAATAAGGCTTCTGAAAGATAGTTAGAGGAGCAAACACGTCTTAAACATGACCTCTAGTTGTATATAGGTACTAGAAAATTAATTAATTTATTGAGATGTTCCATTTTCTGGAAACATTTTAGAAAATAATTATAGACTCACGGCCAGAAAACCTTGAGGTAAAAGACAAATGTCTAGAGATTCTAGAAAATACGGCGCAAACGGCGGACGAGTACTTTAAGAAAATGAGAGAAAATATGTGGTTGCTTGATTAACATAAAGCAACTGAGGGTAAAGCAATGGTTCGATGCGAACAGATGGTTAGAGTTATTGTACAGAGTATTTCCTTTAGGTGTTATTCTAGTCAGAATAACAACTAAAAGTCTGCCACTCCTGAACTATAAAACATATGTAGTACTTTCTCTGTGCGAAGAAACCCATTTTCAATTACATTACCTACTCTTGTTAGACGAAAGTTCGAATCTAACCACCGGTTCAAACATTAAAATAAAAAACCAAGCAACCCATTCACTTAATTGCAGTCATCCAAAACGTTTTCCGCTTTAACCTTCTAAAACTTTTTCCTCAGAAATCAATACTCTGTCGTAGTAGAATTATGTAAAGGTACATATATTACAGCAATTTTATAAATATCTGTCTGTGGTTGTACTTTTCTAGTAGATAATTTCATTGTAACGACAATGCATTCGAAACAAGAAATTAGTTCTTTAAGTGCGTAGGTATTACAGGTATTTGCTAAATCGATGTGGCTCAAATTTACTGTTATGTTCCGACCTTAAAATGGATATTTACTTATTATATTTACGTCAGTGGATGTATTGTCTGCCTTCAGAAAGGTAAGTGTGCTGAATAGCTAGAACTGATTAGCATTAACATGCAGCTATTTAGTATGTGTGGTATTATTACTAGTAATGTTGTACTTGTATTGATTAAACTCTGAACAGGCTCTAATTAATGTAACTTA
Source organism: Limonius californicus (assembly GCA_014611495.1). Classification (NCBI taxonomy): domain Eukaryota; kingdom Metazoa; phylum Arthropoda; class Insecta; order Coleoptera; family Elateridae; genus Limonius; species Limonius californicus. Next base: position 21,510 of record JABXWE010017579.1, read on the forward strand.
CACAGAGCGAATCTCAAACTTTGCAGTTGTTTTAAATCTAAGCCTGTAACCATAGGCTAATAAATACCTAGACGTCTGGCCAATGTATTCATTTTATGGGTTAGTGTGGGACCTGTTCTAACAACGGCGCCACCGTCGGTCACAATGTCGTAACAATCAGCGCGCTACGTCCTGTCAACATTATGAACTGAGTGAGAACTCAGGTACCTAGGCACGTCTTTTCTCACTGCAAAATTAAAGCTTATAGATAAGGCACGTAGATAAAGATTTCAAATTCCCCAAAGCATTCCATTTCAGGTAAAAAGGTTTTGTTTACATCAGACATGATATTACACATTATAAATGATGCTAAAGTGTTGGTAGGTATGAAGTACCTCCATGTTTTCTTGGATTAATGCAGTCGGCAAGGTCAACTTTTAATTTACTTTATAATAATTTAAAAATTATTTAAATCGGGACGCCTTAGAAATTTTTTTATTAGTAATACGGAATAAGGGGGCTTTTAATCATAACTCTACTTCCAAATCCATGAGATTTAGACACTTGTTTTGCCCAAATTAAAAACATTCGTGTTAAGTTCTAATTGCGAAGAAGATGAAAGTGATTTTATTTATAACAATTATCACACGCACGTTTTCCAATATAGGTACCTGCATCATGTCGTCTTTTAGAATACGTGAATCTTAACATCTTTATAAAACGTCATTAAATCAAAATTAGCAAAACACTTCGCCTGGACTTTCCCATACTTTAAACTGTCCCACAAATCATGTCCAATTTTTTTTCCCTATTCGGATTTTTTTCAAAAGTTACCGTTGTGTTAGACTCTACATACGGCCTTACATATGAATTTTTATAAAAATCTGATACCCCGTTTTTGAATAACGGGGCACTAAACTCAAAATTTAGAAACATTCTTATAAGGCCCCGCAGGCAACCTACTTTAAAAAGTAAAAAACAATTTTGTAGTCAATCG